>JARHVA010001208.1:3260000-3460000 GCA_037957365.1 Torreya grandis
TTTTTGAGGAAGGATAATGGATGTATTCCAACATCTTTATAGTTTTCTCTTTTCTAACTATTATTTTTATTTGTGTTTTGACATCAAATATATAATCCTCATAAAATAAGTCTCTCTTATAGCTATTGTGGTTATGTGTGTTGTGGCATTAAATATTACATCCTCATAAAATAATTTTCTGCACATTTGTGAGTCCAAAAGCCATTAATATATTTTTAAAACTATATTTATATTTTTACAAATAAAGACTCTTCAATATGGGGGGAGTGAAGGTGGACATAGGATAACTAAAACATGTTATAACATTACAAAACAAAAACTTTTCATATAGTTTAATGCTATGATAAAAATAAAAAAATAGAACTCTTTATATTTAATTTTCCTTACATAAAACATTTCATGTGCCTCGATTATATAGGTGCCTTATTTTATCTCTGTCTTATCTTCTAGATAAAATATTTCTTGATTTTTAAGCTATCAAAACATATTAAATGAAGTATGGGTCTCCAAATATTTTTCAAAACTACCATAGCATTCATTTTTAAGACATATTAGTTAACTTGATATTCAAAATCACCCTAAAAGAATATTCCATGTGCTTGACTGAGAAATATTTTGTGCTCATTAAATCACTATTATTATAACCTTAGTGGTATAAATTAAATAGATTATTCCAACACTCCCACTTAGTTTCTACTACCAGCTGCTTCAATATCCATAATGCCCAAATTCTATCTTAGGCATTCAAAATTTTATTTTTCTAATACTTTTGTGAATATATCTGCTAACTGATCTTTTAGTCTAGAAAACTCTAATTATATTTATCCATTGTTTATTAGATCACTATGAAATGATACCTAGTATCAATGTACTTGATATTATTGTTAAAAAATAGTTATTTGATAATGCAATTATAGATTTTTTATCACAAAATATTGGTGTTGGATCCTCTTGATCATGAAATAAATTTGAGAAAACTCTATACATCCAAACTTCTTGACATGCTACTGATGTTTCTACCATATACTTTACTTCAATTGATTAAATTATCATAATAGGCTAATTATTTGATACCCATGAGACTACACCTAATCTAAAATGAAAAGTATATATGGAATTACACTTTCTTTCATCTATGCTACCTATAAAATCCATTTTAGTATAGCCAATCAAATTGAAATCATTAGTTTTTGAATATAGTATGCTATGTCAATGTTGTCTCTAATACATATCTCAATATCATCCTCTCAAATTTATAGTGTGATTCTTTTAGTGGATCCATAAATATTTAAATTATTCTAACATCATACATAATATTTGGCCTTGTAGTTGTGAGATGCAATAGACTTCCAATGAGTCTTTTGTACATAGTTGAGTCGACATTGGATACCTTATCTTCTTTGTTGAGTTTAGTTCCTACTGTAACTAGATTTTGTTATGATATTACAATTCATCATCTTGAATGTATTTAACACATCTTTATCATACTTATATTGACAAATGAATATGCCTTTATCTAATTACACAACTTCAATGACTAGGAAATATATCATCAATCCTAAACTAGTCATTTAAAAATCTTTTTTCATGTATGTTTTGAACATATCTATAGACAAATTTATAGTAAACATTAGGCCATAAACATGTAAACAAATAATAAATAAAAATCTTGATCATTGAACTTTGTATACAATGTGGGCTCATTATTACTTCTACTAAATCCATTCTTAGTTAGATATGATTTAATTTAACTATACCACATAGTTGGTGCTTTCTTGAGACCACAAAGTGATTTATTTAATATACACACTTTATCTTCATGCCCATACATTTCATAACTTGGTGTCTATTTCACATACACTTCTTCCTATAAAAAATTATTTAAAAATGTTGATTTCACAACCATCTAATAAAATTTCCAATTATTTTTTGCTACTATGGCTAATACAACTTTTATTTTATCAACCCTTGTAACTAGGGAAAATGTATCATTGTAGTCAATTCCAAGTTGTTGCGTAAAACCTTTTTATAATAACATTTTATTTGATTTTAAAATTTCCCTTTTACATTAAACTTGGTCTTATAGACCCATTTTCCTCCTATGGAATCTTTTCCTTCAGATATATCTACTAGCTCCCATGTTTCATTCTTTTCAATGGAATCCATCTCTTCATCCATAGCCTCGATCCAAATTTATTTCTTGAATGCCTCTTAAAAATATATAAGATCATAAGAAAATAAATAAAAATTTAAATATAGATCTAAATTTTCTTCTCCCTAATAATAGATATCTTTCAATTTTCTTGATTTTTTACCCCTATAATAAGATCTTAGAGAGGTTAGTGTAGGATATAATTCATCACTTATTTGTGAGTTGGGATTAATATGGAATACATGGCTTGATAGTTCACCTTGTATAAAATTCCTTGGAACTCTCAACTCTCCTTAATTGACTCCTTGGGTGTATCTTATTGGAGTAGCTATTACTAGTGCTTGTGAACTAGACTGACAACCTTGAACTCTTTTTTATTTTGATTTTTATTCATCTTGAGGCATTTATTATCCAATTATAATTTATTTATCAATACTTCAATCCCATTCTTGTTCTTCCTTAAATTCAACATCTTTAATGATGATTCCCTTCTTTGTAATGGGATTGTACAACATTTAGGCTTTTGAATATTCACTGTAACCAAAAATAATATATTTTTCACCTCTATCATCCATCAAGCACATGTGCATATGTTATACATCAAAAATACAACTCTCACACAAATTGGTTGGCTTCTCAATCAGTGGTAATCATCTCACTATCTTATTCTATAATAAACTCAAACATCCAAAATTAAGAATTCCATACCTTAGATGCCAAAGCTATGTCTGGTCTAAATATGTTACTTTGAAATTTACTTCCTCTTGAGCAGGATCTCCTTGGGTTGTACATTGACTTTATCTCTTAATATGGAGTGGGAACATTCATTTCTTGTTCATCTCAACCTTTGTAATTAACTTGTCACTAGGAATTCTATCTAAATAGTATACATATTATATTTAAAACAAACTCTATATCATTTATTCAGAAGTTTTTCAACACTCATGAGATTATTCTTTAATCTAGGGATAAAATAAGAATTTGGGATATGCTCTCTTTCACCAAGTTTTGTAAAAATATTAATCACACCTTTATCCATAATTAATACTTTATTATCATTACCTAGCTTGACTTATGACTTCATAGTACTATCCAAACTTATAAAAACATTTTTATTTCTAGTCATATGATTACTACACCCAATATCTAGAAAACATACATCAATAAAACTCTCTTGAACAACATGACATGTGATAAATAATGACCCAAGATTACTTTTAGACATTTTTTAAAAATATGAATTTTGTCTACTGACATCTACTTGTTTTTTTAATCATGTGCATAATGGCCATATTTATTGGAAGAATAACATTATATATTAGATTTATCTAACCTTTGTGATTGATGTTGGAACTAGTTATTACTACCATATCCTCTAGAGATATCAAAATTAAAACTTTGATTTGTCTTTCTACCTTGATTTTAGTTGATTCTTCCACATATATGATTGTTAGTTCTACCTCTACCTCAAAATTTTGACCTTCCTCTACCTCCACTGAATGAAAATTAAGATTTAAATACATTATATAAAAAAGAAGTATTGTTCATATTCATTATAGATTCATGGAATAACATAGATCCCATTAGCTCATCTATGTATATCTATGTTAGATTTATGGACTCTTCAATAATAACAATAATAATATTAAATTTAATAGGTAGGCTAGAGAGAAACTGTTATATAATATTATGATCAACAATTTCTTCTCCATATGGTCTCATTTGATTAACTATATTCATGACCTAACTTAAGAAATGCTCTATGGACTTAGAAATTCTTATATTCAAATTGTCAAAAATTATCTTGTGAGTTTGTAATTTAGCTACATTTACCTTAATTGTTCCATGATATGTAGTTTCTAAAGCATCCCATGCCCTATTAGATATATTTTTTGCTACAGAACTAGGGAAAATAGACTCATCCATTGCCTTGTGGATAAAAAACAAGGCTTGACATCCTTTTTATTATTATCTCTTATCTAGTCTTTTTCATATTGTGATAAACCCTAATAGGCTACCTTATCTTGGGATTATACAAACCCATTATCTATAACATCCCAAAATTATTATGAAAAAAATAAAAATTTCATCTTAATAGACCATAAGTCATAGTTCTTATCTACGAAACTAGGAATTTTTGGCTATTTGAGGCTACTACTTTATGCCATGGATGTGAATAGAATTATTAGACTTTTATTCCTTTATCTAGAGAACTTTTATTCATATCCTTGGTAGTGGTATGCTTAGCAAATGATGAAGCTCACTCAAAATTATACTTTAGATATGAAGAATGACTTGAATAATGGCAATGATTATTTTTATCGTTCACCTTGGATTTAAGTTTCTACTTTGACTCTAGATTATTTTTTTTGAATTTTGGTGGTTTTGGTAGTGTTTGATCCATTTTTCACTCACTAATGGTGCTTATAGATTATTAGTATGTTGACTTCACTTTACTTTAATGAAATACTATGCCTTATTTATAGTAGCTATAAACTCCCCTTGATCGATATATAGACTCACTTCTCCAATTCTCTACCTAATATTTCTTAAATGTTAGCTCTAATACCAATATGAAGGTAGAAAAAGGTTAACTAAAACATGATTCAAAATTACAAAATAAATTTTTTTCCTATAATTTAATGCTATGGAAAAAACAACAAATAGAAAAATCTCTATATTTTATTTTTGTTGCATAAAACATTTCATGTGCCTTGATTATATAGATGTCTTAGCTTCTACATACATGATTTCTTGATTTCTAAGCTATCAAAACATATTAAATGAATTATGGGTCTTCCAAAAATTTTGAGCACTATCATGTCATTCATATTTAATAGGTATGTCTTAGCATGATAGTCAACATCACCTTGGCAAAATATTCCATGCACTTTATTGAGAAATACACTGCACTCATTAAATTACCATCATTTAAATGTTGATGGTAGAAGAAAAATAAATTACTCTAATAGGGAGTTGGTGTAAAATACATATTTTTGAATTATATATAAAGATGAAAAACCATAAACACATGTTTGATTGAAAATGTTGAGTGATGATTTTCAAAATCATTTATTGTCATTTTCTACCAACAATTAACACCTCTGACTATTCCAAGGGGGTTATTTTGAGATAAAAGTTAGAGATGAAGTTATGCTTGCATTTCCAAATTTCCCTCCCTTTTTGTATTTTTAATTTATTAATATAATGTTGACTTTGTTAATGAAATAATATATGGAAAAGGGAAGTAATTACCTGATTATTTTCTTACTACATCCATGGTATGCTAAAACAAAAATTATATTTTTCGCCAATACATGTGTGAGTGATTTAATGACCATTTTTAGCATGGTGTGCTAAAACCCAAATAGTATTTTTTGACTTTTTGTCCATGTTGATAGATATATGGGTTAGCTCAAAGGATAACATAGATGTTGTTCATTGAGGGGCTATTCACTTTATTATTTCTATCTAGGGTTAATATAAGAGCGAAGCATAGTAGAGACCTTAGAATAAAAATGGAAGGTTACATAGGCAAAAAATTTAGGAGCTCCATGGGAGGTAAGTCCTTAGGGTTTCAATGACTTTTTTGTGATTTTAGATAACTGTAGCAAGAACCCATGTTCACATATAACTTATATGTTGGGGTTTTAATGGGTTGTACTTGATTTAGTATAGGGAGTGATGACAAGGGGATCTATCAGGATTTATGGAATGCATATGTTTCCCCCTTATGAATATTCCTCACGTTGGTTAAATCGGGTTTTGCTTTCCCCAAGTGCATAGAAGAGTTATATATTGATGGGTTTTTTTAGTTTTACTTATTTTTGGTGTATGTAAGGTTTGGAATCCAAATTGGCATTTGGAATTATTTTTAGGTTGAGGCATAAAAAAATTAGGGTGCCGATCTTCAAATGTCCATCTATAATTTTCCACACAAGATCCTTTGTCGAGTCATTTATGTGCAATAAAGGCTATGTTGAACATATTCTATTACTAATCTTACTATTATTTTCTTCAGATTTGGGGACACCCAAATAAACTTTTATGTTTGAAAACCATATTAGACATAGATATATTTTCATGATTATAGTCCCAAATCTTGTTATCATATTTTTACTTTAGTTTTTTCCATTCTTTTGTTTCAGGTATCTTGCCAGAAGTGTTACTTGCATTCCTAGCTATGGTATATTTTTATTATTTTTTATTGATTTTTTTATTCTTGGTTATGGGCAGATGTATCTTGTACATAGGGAAAGATAAATATTATGTTTATGCATAGATTACATTGGTCCCAAAATTGGAGGTAATTTAATTGGTGTATTTTCTTAAAGTGGGTTATCCATTTATTTAAAATATCTTGGATGAGTGATGTAATGCTATGTGTATTTTATTTAATGCAAAAAAATGAGGTCTAAAGTGATTAGATTCCTCCACTTAATCAAATACAAATTTAAGGTGGGATATGAATGAAACTAGGTGGAAATTCATGTTGAGGCTTGAATAAGGTAATTCCATCTCGAAGGAGATCTAAAAATTAAATGTTTTCTTGATTGGCATGTTTTTTGAAATTAGGGGTTTTTTATGGGTTTTTTTCACATCCAGTGATTATTGAAAATTAGGGGTGTTTCCACATCTGATTATTTTTTAAAGTGAGTATTTTTCCATGTTATTTATGTTTACAAAAGGTTATTATTTCCTTTTTTTTAAGCATTATGTATGATTTGAAATATGAAGTCTTTATAATGACCGTTTATGTTTTCAAAAATATTCTCCCACCAAAATTTGATGGTTTAGTGATATTTTGGATTGAAAATTTAGATGAATTAGGTGCAATGGGTTTTATTTTTAGGTTTTTGTGATAAATTTGATGAAATTGGACTCTATTTAGCCTAATTCCCTAGATTAAGTTTCCCAAAATGGTGTAGGGTATGCTAAATTATGAGTACTATGTATGGGATTTCAAGGTAATATTTGAAAAATATTTGGTGTTTAATGTATAGTTTTTCTTCTTATTCTTCTTAAATTTATTAAATTTACCTTAAATTCTAGGTAATATGGCTGGGTTATGTGAAATAACAATCTTTCATAAAAAGGATCATTGCAAAAAATTCTTCTTCTTTTCTAAACATTATTATACAATCCCAAAATTCTCATATTAGTTATTAAGGATATGTTTGAAACCCAAGTGGAGAGGAAGGATTTTACAATGATTAAATGTAGTTTTGAATTGAGAAATTGATCGTAATTTTTGGATTTAGGTAAATAACATTTATTTTACAAATGAAATGTCTATTAAAATTTGAGATGAAAATGTAGGCTGTATTTTTCATTTGAGTAATATATTTATTTATCCATTTCTATATTTAGTTATATATTTTTGTATCTAGATATATTTTTGAATATTTTTCTGGATGTTTATATATATATTTTTGTATTGTTTACTTATGTTTATGTCAAGTACAAATTAAATGTATACATATATACATAGATATTATTTAAAAATTAATGAAACAACACCCCCTTTCCATTATGATTTGATGGATGTCCATACCCTATTCAAAATGGTTTTTTTACACTAAGAATAGGCTAATAGAGCTGATCTGATCACTTTAGACAAGTTCATTTCTTTTTGAGCCCAGAAGATTGAAATATTTCAAAGGGATTTTCAACAAACCCAGTTTATGCATATCATATAGTAATTAAAGTGTAGGAAAAAAACATTTGTTTGCAACAAGAACTCCTTTAGATGTTGTTGTGCCCTTTTATTACAAAAAATTAAGTTTTATATGCTTTATCTGATGATTGAATGGTTCTCATATATATTTTGGGAAGATAATTTAAATCTTGGATTATATGGTGGTTAATATGCCCCCATTGAATTCTAGTAAAATTAGGTATCACTTTGTTCTTTATGGATAAATATGTCATGTGAAAATGAAACACAATTCCAATAACTATAGGTGTGACACACTATAGGTTTTTGCAAACAAAATGGATTGGTTTTAAAAATAATTTCTACCTTTCCTTCCATTGTGATATCTTTGGGATGTATAAATTGTTTTGATTAATATATCTTTACAAAATCAGAGAAAGATTGCCAAAGATGTAAGGACTTTAAAGAACCATATCCCTGAATTAATATAATTTAGTGATCCAAAAATTCATATTGGTAAGATAAATGATTTAATATATGTATGTAATATTAGGATATTAAAAGAAACAATTTTGGGCCTAAACATATATATTTTTCTATAAAAGGTATCTTAAATTTTTCTTGGAATTTAGTTATTCATTTCCAACTATAAATTTTATGTAGGAGTGAAGATGAATCCAAAGATTTACATGTAGACTATCTAGTAATCCCATTATTTGTATAGTTTAAAGTGGAAGACATCTATAAAAAAAATTACATAGAATCAAATACTTTAGTTTTATTCTCTACTTATCATACTAGATCTATCTATTAGACAATGAATTTTAGAAAATATTTTTTGTTACTGATATGTTGTTTGGCTTATTTTTAAAAAAATACTAGCTACAATTTATACCTACATGCCATATATTTTAAATCATCAATGCTCATATATTTGATGCATCTGTGCTATATCAAATCTCTAAATATTTGTTTAATGTATAATCTATTCTTTCAACCTAGATATCATATAGTATGTTGTTAAATATAAGATAAACAATTTAGTTTTGCACTATGATAGGTTAAAATGTAACTAAGTAAGAAAAATAGCTCAAAAAGTATATTGTCTGGAACACATTAATAATAAAACACCACAACATTGAAGTGAAGTAAAGAATGCCAATTTTGTGTCCATTCATCAAGTTAAAGTGAATTGATAGTGCCCTTGAAAAGGGAATTGATATCATCAATCTAAGAAAGAGGGACACATGTAATGATATCCATTGTAATTGTACCCTTCCTACTAGGAAATAAAGATATGTACCCTATTTTGTCTATGGATAGGGGTTGAAAATGTAGTGGCCTCCATTGTCCATAATCAACATCATTCATATGAAACCATGGAGGGCTAATTACATTCAAAATATACCTCTACATGCCATATATCAGAGGAGTGATGATGAATCCAAACCTTTGCATTTAGTAATCCCATTATGTGTGCAGTTGAAAGTGGGATACATCTCTAAAACAAATTCTATATATTCTAATACTTTAGTTTTAGTCTCTACTTATCATGTTGGATCCATTTATCAAAGAAGGAATTTTAGAAAATATATTTTTTATTGAGAAAATATTGTTTGGATTCTTTTTGTAATAATATTAGATGTAATTTATATCTACATGCCATATATTATAGACTATAAATCATTTATTTGATGCATATATGATATATTAAATCTCTAAAAACTTTTTTAATGTATAACATTTTCTTTCAACCCAGTTATCATATAGTATGTTGTTAAAATTAAGCTAATCAATTTAAGTTTGCACTATAACAGGGTAAATTGTAACTGAGTATGACCAAATTTTCAAAATTCATATTGTATATAACACTGCAACATTGAATTGAAGTAAAATATGGAAATCTTGTGTCCATTCATCAAGTTTAAGTGAATTGATAGTTCCCATGAAAAGGGTTTTAACATCATCAATCTAAGAAAGAGGAAAACACATGTAATGATATTCATTTTAATTCCACCCTTCTTTCCAAGAAATAATAACATTTTTCCTATTTCTTCTATGGATAGGGAATGCAAATCTAGTGGTCTCCACTATCCACACTCAACATCATTAATATTATAGTGTATTTATTGAGCTCACATGATTAAATGTTTTATTTATAATATGAATATTTTATTCTAATTTGATTTTTAGAATTTATTTTCATTTTATTTATATTAATTAATTCAATGGTGTAAGTTTTTATTGCTTAGATAAGCCTCTGTTTTAACCTATGTACTTGGTGGTATTATCAGTCTAGAGCATATTAACTATAATTTTTCTATAACTAGAAATTTAATACATACATACACACACACACACACACACACACACACACACACACACACACACACACACACACACACACACACACACACACACACACACACACACACACACACACACGTGTGTGTGTGTGTGTGTGTGTGTGTGTGTGTGTGTGTGTGTGTGTGTGTGTGTGTGTGTGTGTGTGTGTGTGTGTCTGTACATATGTATGTATTTTATATTAACAACTAAACATAATATCAAGGTTTGATGGCCACTATTTTCATTGTTTTTGGACTTTGATTTTAATTTTTTAGGTCTAAACATTTGTGCAATATCAAAGGTATTTTGAGATAAAAATGTTATTTGAGGATTATTTGATTTATGTTTGTTTCACAGAATGCCTCGAGCTTCCCAAATTTCCAAAAGGAATATTGCACTATAGTAATTCTGAGAAAGTATATGGAACATAAATTGTTTTGACAAGTAAAATAAAATGCAAATTTATAGTTAAGTATGAGTAAAATCCTTCCAAACATTGTTAACATGTTGTATAGAAAAAAATAAAATAGATAATAGTTGTGTCACATGAAACTATACATTATTATTCATTTCCATATTTTTGATGTCATATACAAACACATTTTATGAATACACAATGTCTAGAATCAATATCATGATCTAGTGTTTTGATATATATCTGTATAATTTTTTTATTATTGGGATTCACTTATAATTTAACTTATCCATAAAATATATTTAAAAGTTGAATGTTTGACTATCTAATGGTTTATTTTGCACTTTTGGTGCCAAATTATCATACATGATTAGATAATCAACTTGTAAACCTATGCGATATTTAAATTCCTACCTAAACCACATGGGTTGCATAGAATAACTCATATGATTATAATTAATTTTTATGGACCATGTTAAATATTTTGACTCTTACTTATAGTAATAAGTTATCCAAACATTTGAATGTTTTCCATGTCAAGCTAATTATTTTAAGTAGAGAATGGTATGCCAACGTATTATCTTGGGTTAATCATATTCTAATTTATAATGGTTCAAAACTAATGTTATTAATATTATTTATATATGATTAATAAAAATGAGTCACTTCACAATAAATAGTCTTTTTTACCTACCCTATTGATGGTGTCCAACTCCCATTAGCACAGGGCATTCTCGTAATAGGTTTATTAAAATGTCTTTTGGAAACATTGTTGAAATTGGTATTGTGACCAATAATTATAATACTACTAATGAATGATCAACATCTAAATGCACTCTTTTAACTTGTACGTTGTCATGGGTTATCTATTTTTGTGAACATTTTTTGAATTTTTTGTTATTAATTCATTAGAAACATGTTGATCCTTGATCCTATCTATTATAAGTTGTATGTTATTTTATAGTCCCACTGACCTATTTGATCAGATATTTATATTATCTATCTATATATATATATATATTTTTTATAAACTCAACTAAAATCATGATTAATTATTTCAAAAGTTTTTATTTTAACTACATCTTGAGTATTATAAACTTAATTTTACAAGTTTTCTAGTATTTTCCATGAGGTTTCAAGGCCAAGTATTTTTAAAGGAGGGATTTGGGGATCAAACTATTATGCTTTGTGACCAAGTACACGTAATTTATTATTTCATATTTCACTATTATCATTTTATTGATAACTACTTCAAATTTATTTCTTTAAAACTAGAGCACTTGAATAATAAATAGTTTCTTTATTGTATGGATGGTGTGAGGATAAGTTTCATGTTGGCTGATAAGAGATGAAAAATAGAAGATTTAAATGTATGCTCATATTATTGTTTAAATTTATGATGATGTTTTACTTATAACATGCTATGGACACCTCAATTACTTGAATTTATTTATTTAATTAATAGATAAAGACTAACATATGAAATCCCAAGTATTAAGAAAAACATTGTGTCAACTTTGTAGTAAACTAGTTCCATTTAAAGAGTTATCGGAGAGGATTTATACCTACAAATGAAATTACTAGAGCAATTTTGGTTCTAATCCATTTTTTTGCAAAGAAATGGATTTTAAATTTAAATAATTAGTTGAATAAGGGCCACTTAATTTACCATCTTCTATATGTGCAGAACTAATCAGTGTGAATATAAAATGACAAATTTATTGATGAAAAGCTAAGGGCCTTATTAAAGGAGAACTACATGAAAATAATGATATTATTTAATATGTGAGTATTTTTTTTAATATATATGAATATTTTATTAAAAATGGCTTACATGCTTATGTGGGTTGTTTTTCCTAACATGAATGTTTTAATGACATAAAAGATCCATACACTAGGTATGACTTAATAACTACCTTGTTGTATTGGTAATTGAACTTATATATGTATTGCTTATCTAAATTTTTTTTCTTCTTAGAAGTATTCTTAAATATAGTGATTATTTTTCATCCTTATTTTCCATGCACTTACACTTACACTTACATATCTATCTATGCATACATTCTTGTATGTAGAATGAAGTTTCAATATTTTAAAATTGTGGATTGTTGTTTGATTCATAATTAAAAAAGTAGAGAAAGAAGACTCAAGAAAAGATTATGAAGGAATTAATTATGGATTTTAGATAGTAGATTATTTTTCTCTAATATTTTGTGGTGTTTTTAGTAGATATAATGTTATTTTTATCAATGATTTCAAATTTATAAATTTAAACCAATTTACGTAATCTAATATCTCTAGGTTTTGATATTTTGATTGTTCTAGTTGTTTTATAATTTTTTGTTCAAGTGTATGAAAATATATGATGGTTTATATTTCTTTATTTAGAATTTTTTCATAAGATGTCAAAGAAATATCTCTAGTTACCACTAGTCGTAAGAGTCAAAACAAGGTAATGTTTTCATATAACTTAAGGTTTTTTTAATTTTTATTTATGTGTAAATTTAGTAATTATTTTTCATATAGATAATATAAACTAAACATGTTTCTATACTCCCAATTTTTGGTTTGGCAATCAATTATATAATACTGTGACAAAATTCTTTGCTTTTCACTATTTCTAGTGGGGCTAGATTTTAAATTTCACTAATAATTTGGGGATATTGAGATAATTTATTGCTTATTACCACTCTTAAAATCAAGTATGATCTAATTTATAATATGTTTCTAATATTTTTAACTAAAAATATGTCATAGTTTTCACTGTGTTTCTCTTAAAGTATATGTTAGATCGAGTAAGTAAAAAAATTGTAATTATCTTTTCTACACAATAATTTTTAGCTATAATTTTATAATATTAAATGGATACTAGGTTTATTTAGAGTTAAGAACCTTATTTTACCATAAAATACCAAAGTTGAGGCATTTCAAACAATTTTTTTGGCTTTACAAAGATAACTAAATGATAGGTTAATATCATACTCTCACTTTGAAGGTTGGAGTCTTATATTTATTTGAAAAGATATGCATGGTGTATTATAACCTAACTTTAATTTATACTTGTATTTGTGAAATTATATAGAGTAATTATAGATCATGGATTTCAAATGTAACTCTTTATTTGAAAAGTGTTGTTTGGTTTGAGTTGAAGGTTAGAAATGTCAGATCCTGATTAAATACGTAGGTTAGATTGAAAGGGTTATATTTGAATTTGGCATCGATGATGGTAAATCATTTTTATACTCCATATGCTAAGGTAAAAATATTATAAGATTAAAAAAAGTGAAATTGAATTGAAATATCAAACAAATTTGGTGAAATAAATACTCCTCAATTCTTGGTTTTCAGAATGTTGTTTTTTTAGCAAGGAGAAAATGGATCCCATATCCTTACCAAAGTTTTTAAAAAGATGCATATTCTCAAAGTAAGTATTTAAAACTATTTTAATTTTATGTTTTCCTTCATATAGTTATGTTTACATGATTTTGAGTTTTTTTTGTTATAGTTAAGGTAGGAGATTGCTCTGAAAAATCCACTAGAGAAGGGAAAGTTTATGAAGAGGATTCATTTGAATGAATTTTGTATTACATTAAAGTAAGTAAATTCAAGAGTGTTGTGTCCTATTCAAAAAATATCAATGGACCCACTAGTGCCTTAACAATAAAAGTAGTAGTTTCCCACTTGGGACATGATGTTAAGTATGTTATGGGGAATGCATACTTTTATATGAGGGTTTTTGTGGTGATGAATTTAATGATGATATTATCTTAATTATGAAGTATGTCATAACATTTTTAGATCATCTTACCTAGTAGTTACATGTATCTTGATGAATCTCTCTATACTATGTGTTGTAGACTCAATTTTATATATTTATATATGTAATTATTCTTTAAAATTTAAATACAATTAACTTGTGATATAGAATATTCATAGAGTTTTAGATGGAAAATAACATTATAGGTGGGTTATTGGGAAATAAAGTATTTTGATCACACTAGGAGCCTTTTTATACCAAGCAAAAGAGCAATACATAGGGCTTGTCTAATTTATGTCTAGCATCTTCGTATTTTGATGTCTTTAAATTTCATGGTGAGAAGTTGAAACATCATATGCTATTCTATGGTTAAATTATTAATGTGATAGTTATGGAGTGTTAGAAATCAAATTATACCAATTTTGACTACTTATTTCTTAATCTTAATGTTATATTCCATCATGTTAATTGACACTTTTAGATAATTTAATTGATTATTTGAGGATAATCCATTAATATTTTCAAGTTGAAATCTAATTCAAGAGTGTCAAATTACTTGGAATTTTATGGATCATCTAGTGAGATTATGATTCACTTTAATCCACAGTCATTACTAATCCAACACTCTTTCATGCTAGATTAATTGGTGTTTTTATATTATAGACAACAAGATGAGTTTTTCTCTAGTCAAACTTGTGGTGATATTTTCTTATTTTCTGCAGTAAAATAGGTCCCAAGAGACTTGGTTTCAATTGATTATTTAATTAATGAATTTTATGATTTATTTGTTACACAAAATCCAATTCAATACTAGAGGAACATTGAAATAGACACATGAACCATTTTGGAAACATATGTTGCTAATACACATAATTTATTTAAGATCCACATAGATGCAAGTGATATTTCATAATTTGTGCTTAGGATTTGAATTCTTATATTTAAATATTATGTTACATTATGTAATGCTTAACTCTTTATAAATGTGTTGTAAATTAGTTTGAGTCTAACTTTATGCATTATCCATATTATGTGTATGGAGTTGAGCATGCACCTAGTTTTAGATTTTAAATTAATTAAAAGTTTTTAATGTTTGGATTTATGGTCTAAAATTTTATAGTCTCTTGCTCAGCTAGAAAGTGTCAAATGTATGGCCCTTGTCAATGTTGTAAACTCCATGTTAGATATCATATTTGATGGAAATAAGTTTGAACAAGGATCAAAAGAGGAAGAAGAGTAAGATTTTTGAATTACACTTAAGAGTAGCTACAACAGATAAATCTAGTATAAAAATATAAATAAAACTTGGGGATCACTGAGTGTTTAGATTAATAACATAATTTTAGGAATGATTTTTATAAATATATATAAACTATCATCTCTTTGACATCATATTTTAAGGGTTAACATCATTTATGGACCCTTTTGTATTTTTTATTTCTGATATAAAAATATTATTGTAGACCCACTTATGGGCACAAGATTTCACGTAAATTATTTTATAACACTAATCACTAGAGCATTTTGGTGTCATTTATGATGTTTATCAATTGATTGCACTAGAATAAATTTATATTTTTTATTCATTAAATTCATTTTTTCTCTTGAGAGACACTAGATAAGATTAAAATGATATTATCTATTGAAAGATAAAAATTATATTATCTCTTGAGAGACAAAAAATAGTATTCTATATTGTCTCTTGAGAGATAAAATTGATATTATCCATCGAGAGAAAAAATAAGTAGTTTTTATGTTGTCTTTGGTGAGACAATAGTTTTAGACATTAATATTGTCTTAAAATGACCCCATTTATTATAGTGTCTACATGGGATTTTGAAACACAAGAAACTATCTCCTTCATAAAAACCCCTAGTGAGATGACCAACTCATCATCCAATGCACTCACCTCAAAACCCATCACTTTTCATGACTCCTCAATGTCACAAAGTCAACTCTTAGACATTAAAAATGTTTAAGAATCACATCATATTATTTATCTACTATAAATATTCTCAAACATTTATAACATATGAGGATTGACCTTGAGATGTCGAGGAGTCATGAAAAATGATGGGTTTCTTAGTGAGTGCATCAAATGATGAGCTAGGCATCCCGTTAGGTGTGTATATCAAGGAGACAACTTCACCTATTTCAAAATCATGTATGAAGGTGTCAAATATTCCTTGTTTTATAAATTAGAATGATGTAGATGTGGTGTGATAATTTGAAGATTATAACAATAATTAGTTGGAGTGATTGGTTGAGGGTTTAGGGTTTCAAATAATTACACACACACACACACACTTTATGTATACCATTACAAAGAATGTAAAGGCTATGATTTTTCCCTTACCTCCAAGAAAGTGGATAGGTACCCTTTCAGCTTTGATGGTGTCATTGTATGAAGTTATAGTGTGACTATATAATGAGATGAAAATAGGAAATGATGAAATATAGATGATGTATTATGGAGGGAGAAGAGGGATCTCTATCATGATCACTTTATTATTGTTATTTCACTTTAAAATAATGCATTTTCTTGATGACTTGCACACTCAACCTTATGATATGAATGTAAAAACTAATTGGGACATTAAAATTCATGAGGCCCCTATAAATTTCATTATGATCCAGATACATAGATGGTAATTTTATAAAATACATGCCACATGACATATAAATTAATAGAAAGATAAGGTCTCAACATAAGAATCAAGTAATAGACATAGGTGCCTTAGATTTGGATCTCATTCATATTATACTATAAGTATATACCTGTATACATTACATTCAAACCCAAACAGAGTGTTCCACTTTTAAACATAGATCATAATGAGGAAACACCTAAAATCAAAAAAATGACATCATCAATACCGATACAGTATATCTCAAAATAAATCATGTAAAATAAGTCTAAAACAAAAAGTTGAAATAAGAAACCATCATGCATTAGTGAGTGAAATCACATATATAAAAAATTGACCTCTATATTATCTATTATTAATAATTTTATTGCATCAATAACATACATATTCCTCAAAGAGTATATTAACATTCAAGGAATTTAAAATGAGCCCATCCATATAGTGGGTCCCTACCTACCCCAACCATCAGTTGGGGAGTGGAATAATGCATTCAATTTTGAACCCAAAATGTAAAAGCATATGTATAAAGTAGTTTACAAATGAGATCCAAATAGGGTTTTAAAAGAGACACAATAGATTATCATTCACCTCATACAATTTCACACCTCATATGATTTTCCTAATCCAAAGTGAAAATTTGATTTGGTGTTGTGTGCTAGACTAGCTAGAATTGATTTTGAAAGTATTGAATCATATCTTACTATCATTAACTCCAAAGTTCATATTGAACAAAGTAAATATTTGCACAAATTTGATAAAATTTACATAAATCTTTTAGCTATTCCATATGAACTTAGTGTGAATTATAATCTATAGTAATATATGCATCAATAATTTAAAAAGTAATAAATTAATGAATAAGAACATAATTGATTGTATAAGAAAACAAATAGATTGCATGAAACTAAAAAATCAAACTGCAAGACATATTTTGAACATAAGAATAAAAAAAAGGTAGAGGTGTCTTAGATTTAGATCTCATTCATACTATACTATAAGCATATACCTATATACCTTACATTCAAAATCAAATGAAGTGTTCTAGTTTCTAACATATCTCATACCAAGGAAACACCTATAGTCATATAAAAGGAAATCAATAGTACCTGTCAAGTATATCTAAAAATAAATCTAATACAATAAGTATGAAATAATGTAATGTAAATGAAATATGTCATAGTTTTTCCAAGTTCTTATACATTGAAATAATACTCAAATAATAATGGAAGACATAATATTATGTATGAGTAGTCATAAAAAATTTAAATCATTATATCCAAGCAAGAATAAAATATCCCATATGGCTATGCCCTTTTTAGGTGTTAAAATAATATTATGCTAAATAGGGTTTGAGATTTAACAATGAAGATTATCTAATTCATTATAGGTAAATAGATAATATAGAAAATGAATACTCTATAATGATCCAATAAATGTGATGCATTCTTATGGAATATTTCAATTCCACATGAGCTCTAGAATTTAATTAATTTGGGGCCCCCGACAAACACATTAACTAGAAATGCAAATGATCCTACTAGTTAACATACTCCTTTCAATAATGTAGACAATCAAATTCATTGTAGGTAACCAATGATATATTAAATTCCTAATTTAGGATGATCTAATCAATGTGATGTATGGTTATGGAACTAGGTAATGGCACATGAGCTCATGCATAAGATGAAAAGTAATATGATAATGGCAAATGAGAAATGAAATAAGGGAAAGTCCCATTCATTCCATTGGCCTAATATCCCTTTTATAATGGGAGCACCTTAACTTGCATTACCTCATTAGCCCTCTAATAATGACCCCCACTTATCACATCCTAAATTTTGAGCTCATGCTAAATGTTGAACTTGGATGGTCACACCTAATTCTCCATCACTTTCACATAAATGTGTTGGGCTTAAGAATTGTTGTTTGCCTTAGGCATTGTTTTTTGCATTAATTTCTAGTTGTTTCCTTGATCATGATTATTATGTACTGAGTGTACTTACTAATTACACTCAAAATTGAGGTAACAAGATGTGGGGCCCATGATCGAAAGGCTAACTGGCCAATGGTATGGACAAAGGATAAAGACCTTAGAAATATCCAATAAGCACGTTGATGTCACACTAATATTTTACCTTCAAGTGCTTGCTAGATACTCCATATAACATTATAACATCTAATAGGAATGTGAAGGATATGCTAACCATTGTTCTTTGCATACTTATTAGATATTTCATCTACCCTCATAATATCCAATATACATATGGATGTCATGTAAATAGATGACCTCTAATTGTAAGTTGGATACCCTGTCTACCCTTAGAGTATTCAATAGTCATACGGAGGTCACACTAATAATTGACTTGTTACTTGCATTTAATTCCCATATTTGAATAATATACCAATTCTCATTTTACATTACAATATTCTTTTTCTACCTATGTAGGAGCTAATTTTACATTACCCAATTCTAGAAACATGAACTGTAGGATCATCTCCAAGGAAGAATTTTACTATACTAGTCATGCTGATAGTTCACCTACACATGCCTACTTGATACTTTATCCACCCCAACCTCCATCCATTCCATTGTATCATTAGACCTTTGATGATGGGACCCACTTCTTACATCCTTGATTCTTAAAATAACTAACTAGTACATTTAACATGAGTTCATAATCAAGTATGTAATAAGTGGGGACCATCAAAAGAGGGATAATAAACTAATGCAAGTTATGGACTAATAATACATAAAATATTATATCATTTTCAAATCTCATGCCATTCAGCTACGATAAGGCTTTCATCTAGCTAATAGGCTAATTAAATAGATAAAATACTGATAAATAAAGTGAATAGATGTAACATGTGTAGACATCCATTTCCTAACACCATATATGTTAAAATTATCAATCTTACTCAAATTACACTCAAATGCACATTTTAGGTCAAAATCCATAAAATGCCCTAAATGGTTTAAACTTGTCACTTACAAGTGCTAGTTTAGGTAAAAGTATCCCTAAATAGGGCAATGCATTTTATGGGCCAGCTAACTTTGATCAATTCATTTCAAGTCAAAATGATGATTTCACCTTTTGTGCTTTGGATCACTCTTTTCTTCTAATTTATTGGTACACGTCACGTACCTTTATTATTTTGTGTTAGAAATAACCTAAATGGGAATACAACTCCAATGCATCTAACATCACCTTCCAGTTCCTCTCTAGACACATTATGATCTATTAATATGACTTTTTGACCATTTTGATTAATTGCGGGCCAATTTTTAAATAATTGCACAAATGTTGATTAACCTTGTTTAAGGCTAATTAATCCAAATCAAGATCTTAAGTGGATTTTACATGAGAGTTGTTGAATATTTATTTTTTAAAATTGATTCCTATAATTTGCATCATCAGGTGACATCATTTCTTGGGAAGACATCCCAAGGCCATAAATGCCACACATATCAGGATTATGGGTCATCCATGCCTAGTTAATGCCTCCCATGCCTCTTCAATGCCCCTTCTTCCAAAGTCATGATGAATATAATTATGAATTTAATTCCAAATATAAGGATTATCCATGGCCACACATCTCAATCTTGAGATGGATGGTCATGTTTGATCCTAAATAATCTCAAAAATCTATAAATAAAGAGGCCATGGATGTGAATTTTAAGCTATTTTGGTACAATGTTATTATGCTCAAATATCTTCAAAGCTTGAATATTGAAAAGTTATAATGTTAAATTTTTTCCACAAGGCTTTGAATTTGATTATAGATTTTGCTTGCAAGCTTCATTGATAGGCTAGTTTAATGATTTGGAATCATGATCCTAAGTTTTATGGAGTGTTCTTGAGGTATTAGAGGAGATTACCACCATTTTTGACAAAGACAAGGATACTTGATCAAGGGAGAACATGTTTTTGAGCCACATGGGTATGGTGAATCCATTTGGAAAGGTAATATGGTGTTGATTTCTTTCATTTGTTTCTTTCTATCCTTTGTAATTCCCATAGGAATAGATAGTCTTGGTTAGTTAGTTATTTATGCATGTTTAATTATTTATGGACTAATGTTTGACTAACTTGCTTTTTAATCCTTTCTACATCTTGGCATGCCCGGTGGGACAAGATGCATTTCACACCTAAAGAAGATCACTTTGAAACTCTAAAATATTTATTTGAGCCTTTAAAACTCTTACAAATTGATTTTATAACTTTATTTTACCATTTTTTTGCCATGGTTTTACACAATAACCAACATCAACAAGAATACCGACATTGGTTAGATCTTGGTTAGCCAAAGTAACCATCATTAATGGTAATAATTGACGTCGATCATTGTGTTTTTCTTAAAACATGGACCTAAGAGCTACTTTTTCAAAGTTCATTGTTTTAAGATAAAAATAGCTTCAAATCTAAAGGACATGATAACAATTTTTCTATAGGACCAAGCTTAATATTTATTCAAAACATGTTTAAATCACCTTTGCATACTTAAAAATAAATTAGGAACTTTATTTTGGGCGTTTAACAAAGAATTTAGATGTTTTGGTGAATGTTTTCAAAGTTTGTAACTAAGACCAAGGGTTCAAATGAACACCACCAAATCTTTCATTTTAGACTTAAAATTGAACACACTTGGCAATTTTTATTTGGAATAGTTGTTTAATCAAATCTTTGTTTAGAAAAAAGAAGAATGTTGCATGTATGCTCTTCCATTTGTCCCCTATAGGGAACCCTTGGAATCAAAAGTGCCATTCCTATTATACATAAATTAGTCTAAGGCTTAGAAAGAATATCACCTAAAGCACTCCTCAAAAACTCGCCAAAGTTTGGGTGATCTTGAAAATGACCCTAGAGTCTTTCTATTTTATGCTTTCATTATTTTCATGAAAACTTGGCTTGCGAGGGGTACGCCATTACTTCTTATGAGTTGTTCGGGGAAGCTTTGACCTAGGGTTTCACCTCCTAACATTTACTTCATGTGACTCCTTTGAAGTTGCACATGAGTTGTATCTACATTTGGACATCACAATACACTGAGCAAATAGCAAGATGTAGTGGTTGTAAAAGGGACTAGGCCTTTTTAAAATTAGCCAATGCCATTGTCACCCAATTTATGTGCTTGTATTTTGCATCATTTGATGTGAAAGTCATTATGTAATTGATTCCCCTATAATGATCAAAGCCTTGCTCGTTTAGTAGACCCCACTTTGCTATACCTTGTCAGTTTAGACTTAAGATGTTTGTTTTTTGTCATTAACTTACTTGGTCTTGATTTGTGTCTAAAACTACTTATTAACTCAATTAACTTAACCAAAACACATTGTCCTCAAGTTTATTGAGCAAGGGAGGTGTTACACTGTCTAAATGGAAAATTCATCTTTTCCTTGTTTAAATTGTTATCAAAAGTTTTGTGTCATGTCATCCACTTTGGCATAGTCATGCTACCCAATTCATTCTATATCTTTTACCCAATTTGTTTAAATATTTCATTTATAATCCACATTTGAAATTGAACCTTTATAAGTTCTAAAGGTTGGTGTGTCAAAGTGGGTTCACCATTTGTGCACTAGGCTTGTTTTAACTTGGGTCCAATTTTCCATATGGATCGAAGGTTATTTAATAAGACTCAAAATCACATTATCTCTTGGTGGAATCAATTCATCTTGCATATTGCTCATGCTTTGAGTCTTAGAACATATTTTATCTTACTAGAATCATGTGGTGATATTATGCTGCCTATTTGGTCCTAGCTTTATACTTAGTGATTCATGGATTTTTTTACCTCTTGAGTTGCTTAGTTCATTTTTTCTTCTTCATAATCTAGAGATATTTCCTCTAAACTTCTAGCATCAACTTATCAAAGTCAAAGCTAGATTCTACAGTGTGGGTGTATCACAAAGATCTAGGCTTTGGTGTACTAGTTTCCACATTGGGTCTTTGAGTTACCTTACTCTCTTTCAATCTATATGATTTCAAATTTACCAACAGTTGAGTAAACTCATGAACCAAATCTTCTAAATTATGCATGGTTTTAAACCACCCTCCCTTATATTCTCATTGGTACCTTGGTTATTTGTTTAAGACAATTCCAAAGCATACTTTGTTTGGTTGCCAAGAATTAGTCTAAAGATTAGTTAAACACACAGGGCAACTCTTTTTAGACATGACTCAAAGGTTCACTCGTAGTGGGGCCTCTTATGGCCTTAGTTATGAAGATGAACAATTTTATGATGGTCAAGATAACCCCATTGTTTTTGATAATATCCCCTTAAAAATAGGACCTAAAGATGATTACAATGGATATCAACCTTAAGAAGAGCAAGATGAAGCCATTCTTAGATTGATAGAATCAGGTGCTAGACTACCTTTTGATTTTCCTATAGAATAATTGCATACCTTAGTTAGAGAAGGAGAACAATGATGGAAAGAGAAATATTTTGTACAAATGAACATACATTCTTCCTCTAACAAAGGAAAGGACATAAAAATAGAGTCAAAACCCACAAATCTAGATCTTCTCACTAAGATCAAGATAATAAGTCAATGATATGCAAATCAACTTGTCGTAGACTTAATTGACTCCCTAGTTTCCACTTCAATTCATAATAATATTTTGAAACAACAAGGAAATGTGGTAAAAAGTACATAATTTTTTTTGGATGAGGACATTACCATAGTAGATCAAGGTAATCTAAAAAACTGTTAAAGTCACAAGAGACCTTACAAAGTGTTCCATTTGATACGAAACATACATTCTTCAATCATCAAGAACCTCTTATTGCTTTACAAACTTAGAAACCCAAACATTTAGTTCAAATTGAGGGAATCCTTTAAGAAAATTTGGCTAGTTATTTTCAACCAACCCAAAGATTGGTAAATAAATATAATTTTTTTAAAATAAAAAAGTGCAAAACAACCAAATTCAGGGAATGTTTTAGAATCCAAGAATAAACAACCTATGTTCTCAACTTTAGCAACAAATCATAACCAAATTATGGATCAAAAGGTATACACTCCCTATAAATACACACAAAACCAGGGGCATATTCCACCCCAACATCAACAAAACTAGGGGCACATTCCGCCCCAACAACAATAAAACCAGGGGCACATTCCACCCCAACAACAACAAAACCAGGGGCACATTCTACCCCAACAACAACAAAACTAGGGGCACATTCCACCCCAACAACATCTTATCCAATCCACAAATGCACCAAACATGCAAGAATGAAACTATATGAAGGAAATTATCCAAAGATTGGAGACAAATAATAGAGTTAAAAAGTATAAATTTGATGAGATATGCCAATATCCATTTGAACTATCTATTCTCCAAAACCCCTTTCCACTTCATTTTGAGGCAACCAAATTTGATAAATACAAGGGAAAAGGAGATCCGTGTGAACACATATAGGCATTCTTTGTCCTATGTCAAGAGATTACTTATAGTAGCGAGTACTTACTATGATTATTTCTGTCAAGTTTAGTGGGACAAACTACCCAAGGGATCAGTTGCAAATTGGAATGACTTATCAAAAAAGTTTGTTAACCATTTCTCATATAACATAGAACATGAATTGATCATTGTTGACTTATGTAAAGCCAAGTAGCATGATGGTGAAAGTTTTGCTGCATATCTATAAAGTTGGAGAGCATTGGCAGACCACTTTCAGCATAATTTACCAGATAAACAATTCGCTGATATCTTTACACAAAATTTGAATCTTGAAGTTTCACATAATCTATGATTATCTTGTGCTAACTCATTTAAAGAAATTATTGACAAAGGAGTGCAGATTGAGAAGGCTCCTATTGCTAGGGGCCTTATTAAGATCTTTGTGAAAGGTCAAGTGTGTAATCAGACTAAATCATCAGATCCTCAAATAGTCATGTAGGATAATTCTAAAGGCTTTAACAAAAATAAGAACATGGTTGGAAATGGGGTGACAAAAACAAGACATGTACAAATGGTACATGCTATGCCTCCTCCAAATGTATAATTAACTCCCTCAAATCTAGTACCTACTTTGTAGAGACAACCTCCATGAAAGATATTTCATAACAATTTTATAGTATTTAGCAAGTTAGGAGAATCAATTGAAATAGTGTTACAAAACCTCATTGTAACGAATTTAATTATATGGCTGGTATAAAGGCCATTTCCTCAAGATTAGATAAAACTATACTAGTACAAAAAGAATGAATGGTGTAACTTTCAACGTGTTGCTGGTCACGATGCATATTGTTGTATTCAATTATGACATATTATTGAGGACTGTATTGAAAATGGTGAGATAGAAATTAAGTTGGCCCCTAATTAGGACATAAATTAGGATATGGGAATCTATAAAGACCCCTTTCCTCGACATGATCCACCACCACCAAGAAATAATCAAAATGGTCACAATCAAGGATAGAGGTAGAATCATAACCATAAACAAGGTCAGAATCATAATGAGCATAATTGAGATCATAATTCCCACACTAATAATGTGGCTTATAACAATGTACCTTACAACTACAATAACACTATGGGATGCATTTATGCAACTCACATTATCACTATTACTGTGAAGCCACGTAGCCAATCTCATGTTCCTCACAACATGAGACCCATCATTATAGGGTCAACACCCTCTCCCCCTAGTAATACCATATTGGGTTCCCATCATCATGTTGCTACTCTATTTACATGAGTTACTAATCTTGAACAACAATACCTTTCTTATAAAGGCTCCTCACTGACCCAAAATTATAGCAATACAGTTAATCACCTATGAATCACCATCCAAGGCCTTTGCCTCCCTCTTCTAATTATAAAAACTCCTTACCACCTCTAGGTTGTACAGTCACAACTAGAAACCCACGAGTTACCATTTAGGGCCCTTCACCCACTTCTTTTCATCGACTAAACTAGTTCAATCCATAGTTCAAAGGCCTTATATTCTAACTGATCAATTAGATAAAACCCCTAAATAAATTTCCATATTAGAACTCTTGTAGATATTTAATGTTCATATAACCATTTTCAATAAAATTTTACAAGATTCTATTATGCCAAATGATATAAACCTGGATCAGTTCTAAAACCTAGTTGGACATTTGTCTTAATATTAGTAAATCACATTTGATCAAAAGGACATGTCCACCCTTAGCTCAAACCATAATAACCCACTATACATTGAGATAATCATTGTAGATCACAAGATCAAGTGGGTTCTTATAGATAATGGTTCAGGGCTAAACATCATATCTCTTAAATTAGTGTGATGATTGGGTTACTTGGATAAAGACATTTAGCTAAAAACTATTACTATTAAGGCTTATGACAACATCGAGAGGGAGTCATCTGGTATAATTTGGTTACTAGTCATGGTTGGGTCTATTTCTCATCACACATTATTCCATATTGTGGATATTGAGCTTCCTTATAACATACTTCTTGTTCATCTTTGGATCTATGAAGTATAGGTAGTTCCATCTACTCTTCACCAATGCCTTAAGTTTCCCCATGATGGGATCAAGGTTACTATTCCCACTGATCAACAACCATACGAATACTGCAAGCATCTTGAAATAGAGTTTCATAATTATAACTATTGACCAAGTTCTAAATTAATTATAAAGAAGAACAAAGCCATCATTTCACATCCATCTTCATCTAATTATATAGACCCTAACGATCTAGCCTCCACTTTGGCTGATCTATTTCCTACAGTTTTGGCCAAGCAAGTTATTATTAAAGATGTTGGAATTTCCATGTACCATCTAAAGGATGTCCTCCATAATAAATTATTAAAAAAATCCCCTAAAACATTTGGTAAGCTTAAAACTTCCTAGAATCCTAACAGACCTGATCAGATTTGGCAACCAAAGAAGAAGTGACCAAAACCTCTTATGGTTTTTGTACTTGCAATTACACCAAAGAAATATTGAGAAGATTTTACTGAGGGAGATTGGTTATATTCTGAAGGCCTTGCTAATTATTTTTAGAATCCAAAGTATCCTATCCCTAACAGGATAATGGATCATCTTGACTATATAAGGAAAGGCCTTGGCCCACAAGCACAAGGAATTTTAGAGCCCTTATCAGCTAGAGTAGTCAATTGAAATCATGTTCTTAGATTTAAACCACCAAAGGATGACCTCATAACATTTGGTAGTGAATCTTTTGAAATTACTAGTGATAACACTCCTAGTAGTGATACAATGTCCCATTATAGCCTTTTTGATGAGCTTGTTGACTAAGATTTGTTTGATTCAAGTGCCATATTAACCATAACACCTGTTGGAACTTCTCATCCTAAAGCAAAAATCTATCCTAGTGGGGCTTCCCTTCCTAAATTAGGGCATTATATCTTTACTATTGGAACTTCCTATCCTGAAGCAAACCCTCACTATAACCTATGCCTTTGCCATCTTGAACTCATAGATTGGGATCAAAAAAATTTGGTCATATGCCTAGAAGAGTTTCAAAGTGAAGAATCAATTACAGAATAGATGGGCCTATGAGATGTATTCCCCATTGGTGATCATAAGCAGGGTTTTGATTTTTCATTGAGTTATTCTACCTACTTTGGAGAGTAGGTAGACTTTCTTGGTCATAATAAAGAATAAACATTGAGATCTTTAGGTGAAAAACTCTTTGAGGCACTTGTTAATCAAGGCAAAAGTAAAGAAAAAGACAAGCCTTTGAGTGAAAACCTATTTTAGGTGCTCCCAGGTGGGAAAGTTTGCTTATCCCCTCAAGATGTAGAAATTCTATCTAGCCCAAATTCTATTTCTAGTACAAACATCTCTTCAGAAAAACATCAAATATTTGAGCGTCTTGCTCTTGATTTTTCAGAGGTATTTGCCAATTGGCATTTTCTTGAGAAGGTAGATTCTAATTCTTCATATTATCTAGATCTTTGGGAGGAACAATAAGAAGATATAGCAGTAGAAGATGATCATGAACATACATTGCCTACAATTCTAGAAGATGGATCTACACTCCTTATGGAGGCTACAACAAAAGTGAATTTGGGAACCCATGAGGATCCTAAAATTATTTATCTTGGAGATTCCCTTACTAAAGTAGAATGTGAACATATTATATCCATTCTTAAGGATTGTATAGACATCTTTACATGAGTATACTTGAAATTCCAGGCTTGGACTTAGATTTAGTTGTGCATCATCTTGTTGTTCACCTTGATGCTAAACCGGTTAAGCAAAAGTTGAGAAAGATGCATCCATGCATTGCCCTTTTGGTTAAGGCTGACTTAGAAAAGTTGTTAGGAACCAATTTTATAAAACCACTAGACTAATTTTAATGGATTTATAACATAGTGCCAGTAAGTAAAAAGACCCTAGCTGTACATGTTTCTACTAATTTTTATGATATCAACAAAGCATGCCCAAAAGATGACTTTCCTTTTCCCAACATTGACATGATTGCCGACTCAACTATTGGGTATGAGATGATATCTTTAATGGATGAATTTTTTGATTATAATCAAATCAAGATAGCCCTTTAAAATTATCATAAAACCATGTTCACCACTCCGTGGGGGACATTATATTATCAAGTCATGCCATTTGGTTTGAAGAATGCTGGAGCCACATATCAACATGTAATGACTATCATCTTCCATGACATGATGCATGACATTATCAAGGAATATGTTGATTATATACTATCAAAATTAAGAACAAGAGATGGACACCCTAACATTCTACAAAGAATATTTGAGAGGCTTTGTGAATATAAATTCCACTTAAATCCTAAGAAATGAGTCTTTGGAGTCACATCAGGAAATTTTTTAAGGTTCATTGTATCACAATGAGGGATTGAAGTTGATCCTATAAAGGTCACCTCTATTATATAAATTCCTCCACCAAATAATCTTAAATAGTTTTGAGGTCTACAAAGAAAGGTCCAGTCTATATGTAGGTTCATTTCTCAATTGACATATAAGTGCCACCCATTTACCCACCTCTTAAATAAAGGGGTAACATTTTAGTGGGATGAAGACTGTCAAATAGAATTTTGAAAGCTTAAAACATACTTGGCCAATCCACCAGTCTTATGACTTCCAACACAAGGAAATACACTGCTTCTTTATATATCAGCCATGAAACATGCATCGAGGGCACGTTTGGCTCAGCATGATGATCATGGTAAGGAACATGTGGTTTATTATTTAAGTTGCACATTGGTAGCCTATGGACATAATTATATGCCTATTGAGAAGGCATGTTTAGCTATGGTATTTGTCACTCAGAAATTGTGACATTATATGCTAAATAACAAAACTATTGTTATCACCAAAGTAGATCCTCTCAAGTTCCTCTTATCTAAAACAACTCTTCAAGGATGCATGGCTAAATGGATTATGCTCCTTAGTGAGTTTGATATTGAATAACAAAATCAAAATCTAATCAAAGGGTAGGTTCTTGCAGACCAACTTACATAAGCTCCTATTATGGCCACTCAACCTCTCAACTTCAACCTTCTAGATGATTCTATCATGATGATAAAATAAGCATCACAAGAACTTGAGCAGTGAATGATCTATTTTGATGGATCCTTCACATCTTAAAGATCTAGATCTGGCATATTTTTGATCATGCCACAAGGGGATTTGATCCCCAAAGCATTCCATATACAATTTTAGTGTATAAACAATATGGAAAAATATGAGGCATTGGTTGTAGGGCTTTGTCTTCTGATATAATGGGACATTTAATGCTTAAAGGTCTATGGAAATTTGTAGCTAATCATAAATCAAACAAATGACTAGTATCAAAAAAGGGATGATAAGTTTGTTCCTTACAATTTAATTGTCAGTAACCTCAAAACACATTTTAAATCTCTAAAATTTGAGCAAGTTCTACGAGTCAACAATAGATTTACCGATGTCATGGAAATAATTGGTTCCATGATTCAAATGCATGATAGTGCTAAAGAGTATCAGTTCTTGATTGAAAATTTTCTTTAGTTGGCACATATTCTATTAGATTAAGAGAGGATATGCACAATTGCTGATCCTAATCTCTCACCTGAGCTACCATGGTACCAAGATTTTTATAACTATTTCCATAGTCATGTATTTCCTGCCAACTTTTCCAATAACCAACAAATTTTTTTCCTTCATCACTTAACATGTTATATAATCCTTCGAAACATGATTTATCAAAAAGGATATGATGGAACACTTCATTGTTTATCTTTGGGAGAATCCAAGCTGGCACTAAAGGAGTTTCATGAAGGAGTGTGTGGGGCCCATACCAATGGTGTAGTCCTAGCAAAGAAACTTCTTAGAACAGGTTATTATTGGCCCAAAATGGAGAAAAATGCTTATAATTATGTAAAGAAGTGTGTTCCTTGTCAACAACATGGTAACTTGATACATTCACCTTCCTTACCATTGTAACAGATTACAACACCATGGCTTTTCTCAATATGGGGTCTCGATCTCATTGGGAAAATTAACCCAACATCTTTAGATGGCCATAAACACATTTTGACTACAATCAAGTAATTTAATAAGTGGATTGAGGCCATTCCTCTCACTTATATTATTAGGAAATAAATATCCAAATTCATTTATTACCATATCATCTGCCGATATGGCATCCCAGCCTGTATTATATCTGATAATGATGAATCCTTTGTGAACCAAGATGTGAAATCTCTTTGTGTAAAATTCAAGATCAAGCACAAAAAATCCACTTCATATAACCTATTAGGCAATGGACAAGCTGAGGCATCACATAAAACCATTCTATCTATCTTAAAAAAGATTATAAATGATGCTGGCTATAATTGGCACTTACAACTTTTTCCTTCCCTCTAGGCTTATAGAACCAATTATCACACCCCGACTGGAGCTACTCCATACTCCCTTGTTTTTGGCATAAATTTATCACCTTGATTGAGATTGACATCCCATCATTAATAATATCACTAGATCAAATTGAAGATGATGAAGACTATAGAGCCTCATGACTACAAGAACTAGAACTCCTTGATGGTAAGTATTTGGCTGCCCTAGAAAACTTGCAGGCCTATCAGGATATATTAAAAAGAAGCTACAAAAAATGCATTCTTCCTTCAGAATTTGAGATTGACGACTTCATTTTAAAAGAGAACTAGAAGAACACAAATGTTGAACCCAAAAAGAAAGGCAAGTTTCAACCTAATTGGTTAGGACCTTATATTGTCATAGCAAACTATGGATTAGGAGCATATCGATTGGATAAACCTAATGGTGAATAAATTTTAGAGCCCATGAAAATCATACACCTTAAGAGATTCTACAGATGAACAACTTTGAACCATTGTCTATAAGACCCCTGACTTGGGGGCAACTTGTGTTGTCATAATTTTATCCCACCCTTTTTACCTTGAACATATTTTATACTATCCTGGTCCACTTTTCATGAATCTTGATAGTAAAGGATTTGAACCCTTGGCACTCTAAACATGTTCTTCATCCCATTCTAGATTTCTCTTTGAGAAGCATATTCTTTATTTTTTCTAGGACTTGTTATAAGCTTGAACACTTGTTATCCCTTGACTAATTATGATCTCGATTATGAACATCTTCAGCAACAGTTATACAAAGTAGTTTAACCAGGATAGTCTTGTGCATCTTCAGACAAGTGAATAGCCACATCTTCTCAATTCTTGTATTTGCTGCTCTTTCTTGTTTTATCAAGAACCTCACTCTCATCGATTTGTGAACATGGGCCATTGTAGCCAGCATAGTTGTCTTATTAGAACTTTTACTCTTAGGATGTGCATCTCCTCGACTAGATGGTCTCACCTTGTGCATATTTTATCCAAAAAAACCAAAAACATTAAAAATACTTTGAAAATACCAAAAACATCAGAACATAATCCACAATAGAATAAAAACATTGTCTCATGCTTCTATACATTTGTAGATTCTCTTTCACCATCCCATGCTCTTGTCATTTTGAGAGCAACTGTTAAGTTTGAACACTCTCACTATTTACAAGAAACTATTAAGTTTGAATTCTCTTGCCATTTTTCAAGCATAGAAACACCAGTTTATTTCATCTTTTCCCATGCACTTGCCATTTTACAAGGTCATTATTTCTCATCTAATCAACTTCTTGTTTACCAAACCTTTCTCATTTTTTTTCATATCTTCCATTTCTTCTATAACATTAATCATGTTGGTGTGATCATCATTTTTCTTATATCCCATTTCCTGGGAGAACTATGTTTGGCCTGAAGTTCATGTTTGAACATGCATCCATGGAACTATGTAAGCAATGTCCACTTATCTTATACATCTAGATTCAGCTCAGCCAACCCCTTTCTTTTCTTCTCTTCCCCCATTTCTTTTGTCATTGTTCCTTTTTAATTAGGGAACAATTTTCATGTCATTTTTATTTGTTATAATGTGGTTGAAAGTAATGCCTCTACCACACATGCATGAACATTTGTCTTTAAACTGCACTAACTTGGTTTTTATTTATGTGTGTTTATTTGCATTTTCTTAGTGTTTTTATTGTGTTTTCTTGGTGTTTTGTTGTGATTTTTCACCTCTCCTTTTATTTATACTCCTTTTCTCTTTTTATTACTTTTTCTCTCCATTATTGGTCTTGTGTTTCCTTGATTATTTTTGCTTATCTCTTTTGTGTTTCAGAACATCTTGATGTTTCACATGGATCTTGATTGTTTATATCTTGATCCTATGTTATTACATTATTTTTGGACCATTTTGTTTATTTGATTGTTGTTGGTGTCTTGTTTTTCTATTTGATTTTTTTTTTTCTTTTGTGTTTATGAATGCCTTGATGGTCCACATGGATCTTGATTATTCAAATCTTGGTTTCATGTCGCTAAGATGTTCTTGCCTTTTTTTTTAAACATTTTAATTCCTACTTAAGTCTTGATTGATCATATCTTGATTTCAACTTAGGTTCATTTATGTTTATCTTTTTTCTTTGCTTTTGATTTTTTGTTTAAATATAAATCACTGTAACTCTAATTTTGGTCATTATTTCACCATTATCCTTAGTTATAGATATTCACATTTGAATTGGCTCAGCATAATTGAAATCTTATGTCATTCTAAGTTATTCATACTTATGATTCCTAATTTTTTTCTATAGCAAGCACTTTGTGCTTAGGTCTCAACGTCTTAACATCAACATCAGCGCTGATGAACGATTCTCAAGAATACTTTACAAAACCTAGGCTCATGATATGGAATTAAGCATCTAAGTAACATGAATTTTAGGCTTCTTTGTCTATGCTTAGATGTGCATCTCTTTACATACATTATTGTTAGGTTGTGGAGCTAAAAGCTTCACTAGGATGCCAACAGGAGAAGTTACGGAGGATGCAGAGTTGCAGGGAGTTACAGAATTAGTTGTAGGGAAATTAGCGTCGATCTGATCAATTGATGTCAGTCAGATAGCAGTGAAGAACCAACCGGTGTCGGTTACCAGTTGGCCAACATTGGTCATGGAGGAGCCGACGTCGGTAGCATGTGCGTGAACATGCAGTTTGCATGTTGATTTTAGAGAGTCTATTTTGAGACTATTAGTTTGCATGTTAAGGGCTAGTCTTAGTCTTGAGTTGCGTGTCTAATTATTGTAATTAGGATAGTCTAATTATTGTAAGCATGAGATCTATATATGGACTCATGGGTTGTATTGTAAACTTGTAGCTAGAGAGTAAGAGAGCAATAAGCTCCTTCAGATAGAGGAGAGCAATGGTGCGTTCCTCCTAGTGCCACAGTACCAAGGTGGGTACTGGTTTGGAGAATCAAAAGGGTTATTTGTATTTGTATGATCTTAGTCAGCAGGATAGCATGGCTTCTTTAGGAGATCTACAATGGTGAGTAAGGTCTAGTGATTTGTAGGTAGCAGCAGAGAGTAGGAGATCTACTTGGAGTATGGTTGTGTACTTGGTGTACTGGCAGCATGTTACTGACTGGTTGGAGAGGTGAACATCAATTATGTATTGGAGTTGATTGTTGGGACTGAGAGAGAGAGGGAAGAAGGTCTTGAGGTGTGGCAAACCTTTGAGGTGAAAGAAGAAGTGGCATCTTCTTTATTGTATATTCTTCTGAGTGATTATTAATACAATTGTGTATTGTCTCTCATATTCCTGTGTTGTTTCATATTTCTAGTTACTTATTGATTCTGGTTAAATTCTGTGTTTAGTTGTTAATACAAGAAGTAATCATATGTGCTCTATTGCTGGAGCAAGATCCTGACACAGTGGGATCAGAGCATGTTTATTGTTCTAGGTTCTTGACAAGTGGTATCAGAGCCTTGGTTGTAGGTTTAAGAGCTGATACCATCAAGTGGTATCAGAGCTTTTGGTTGGGTTGACTAATAGGTGGTTTCAGATCTGGTAGTGTTTTAGATTATAGGTCACTCTCAGGGGTTTCAGATTGAGTGGGAGTATAGCAATGGCAGAAGATAGTAAGTTACAAATGGAGAAACTGAATAACACGAATGGTCTGATTGATGGAAAGAAAGAGTAGGTAAAAAGAGATTGTTGGTTGGTAGAAGATCAGCATGTAGAAGCAGATGTTGTAGGGGTCATTGCACAGGTTGCTCTGGATAAAGTAGAATCTTTGTTTACATATTATTTTGCCTCTTTCCATGCAGCTTGAAATAGAGCATCTTTTCATGGCTATGTCTTTGGAGACTTTGGAGAGATTTATTTAGGGGTTGGAAAGCCTTGTCAGATTATTGATGAAGGGGAAGTGAAGCTAAAATTACAGACGGATGACACACAGTGGTTGAAGGAAGTCATGCAGGTACCAGTCTTGGAGATGAGTCTAATTTCTTCAAAAAAATTGGGTGATGAGAGATGCACTGTAACTCTCACAGTGGATGCACTTGAATTAGATGGTGGTAAGAAAGTAGGTATCCTTTATCTATCTACTTATATTACTGATTCACCTTCTGTTGCAGAGATGTGGCTTCATGGGCTTGGTCATATATGTAGGAGGGGAATGCAGGTTCTTAAGCGAAAGACAGATGTTTTTGACAAGCTAAAGAACTAGAAAGCCTTGGTGTTCATGGAGGAGATGACAGATAGAGATCAGGTGAGGAGACTGAATTATTCTAAGCAGAGCTATGTTGATTTGAATAGGGTTTTGATCCATGGAGAGCTTGCAGGTAAAAAGTTATCACTCACAAACGAACACAGGTACCGGCATCAGTTAGACAGTAACCGACATTGATAGAATAAAGATGGATGTCAGTCATGAAGGAATCAACGTCAGTAGGAGGGACACTGGCATCGGCCAGGGAAATGATGTTGACAGTCAGGGTCACTGCAGGGAGCCGACATCGATCGGGAGCAGACTGGGAGATGGCCAAGATCGGTCACTAGAACAGATTGGTGGGCGGACAACAAGCTGTCAACAAGTCTCAAACGCTCATATCGAGGTCAAAAAGGGTAAGTGAACCTCATATTCATTGTTCACCTTCTTTATATTGCTTATTGATGGTTAAGAACCAGGAAGATGCGAAGAGGCAATGCAGGTAGAATCTAGATACAGTGGGAGCTTGGCATGGATGAGGAGTGTGAGTCCTTGGAGAAGAACCAAATAGGTATTTGTTGGTAGAGTTGTCAGCTGGAAGTAAGCACTGAGAGACATAATGGATTCCCAAGTTAAAGAAGAGAGTGGATGGATACGTGAGACGGAAGGCCAAGGCATATGGTCTTGAGGAAGTTGCAGGACAGTGGTACAGGTTTGATAGGTGGATGACTGAGCATGGCTTCAATCAATGTCAGTGTAACTATTGTGTTTATCTTACCAGGTAGATGATGGTCACAACATTATCTTGTTACTGTATGTGGGTGATTTGCTAGCAGGTTTGTACATACAGGGATTTGCTGAGCTAAGGGTAAGGTTAGTTCAGAGGTGTGTCATGAAGAATTTAGAGCAGCGAAATTCTTTGGCATAAGAGACATGGAGATTTTATCTCTAGTGGGAGCTGATGTGAAGATGGTGTTGGCAGGGTTCATGATGTAGGATGTAAAATCAGAAAGCACACCAAGGGCTGGACAGTTCAAGCTTAGCTTTGAACAAGGTTTGAAATCACATGAGGTCTAGTGTAGACCTGAGTTTTCCCAAGCAGTGGGGGTTGTCAGAAAGTATGGAGCCAATTAGGGGAAGGAGTACTGGAAGGCAGTTCAGTGGATTCTCAGGTATCTGAGAGGGATCAGTAGCAGGGATTCTTGTTATGCAGGGTTAAGGTCTTCACTACATGGATATGTAGGTTCGGATGTGGTAGGTTACTTGAATGATAGGTATAGCATCACAGGGTGTGTGGTGGTTGGTCTTCAAGATTGATCTTGAAGAGGGATACAAGCCAAGGAATAATTTAGATGGAGTTGCAGAATCAGTTGTAGGGAAACCGGTGTCAGTCTAATCAACTGAGTTTGGAGAATCAAAAGGGTTCTTCGTATTTGTATGATCTTAGTCAGCAAGATAGCATGGCTTCTTCAAGAGATCTACAATGGTGAGTAAGGTCTAGTGATTTGTAGGTAGCAGCAGAGAGCAGGAGATCTACTAGGATTACGGTTGTGTACTTGGTGTACTGGCATCATGTTACTGACTGGTTGGAGAGGTGAACATCAATTCTGTATTGGAGTTGATTGTTGGGACCGAGAGAGAGAGGGAAGAAGGTCTTGAGGTGTGGCGAACCTTTGAGGTGGAAGAAGTGGCATCTTCTTTATTGTATATTCTTCTGAGTGATTATTAATATAATTGTGTATTGTCTCTCATATTCCTGTGTTGTTTCATATTTCTAGTTACTCATTGATTCTGGTTAAATTCCGTGTTTAGTTGCTAATACAAGAAGTAATCATATGTGCTCTATTGGTGGAGCAAGATCCTGACACAGTGGGATCAGAGCATGTTTATTGTTCTAGGTTCCTGACAATTATAAGTCCAATCAATTCTTGGTCATTTTTTATCATTCCTCATTCCATTCTCTCCCAAATTTGGGTGAACCACATTACCCTGAAGTTCATGTTGGAACATGAGTCCATGGAACTATGTAGGTAGCACTCAATTTTTATTGAGGTTAGCTTGGCTATCTCTATTCTTCTTTTCATCTCTATCATCACTTTTTGCATTCTCATATGCTTGGTTTTATATGGTTTTCTAAGCCATTACACCATCACATGTACATTTTCATTTGCTCACTTTAATCTCTCTTTTCAGTTATATCCATGAGATATTTTTGCTTGCCAATTACTCATGCTGAGGCACACAACTTAAACCACATCTAAATCAAATCAGCTCTATAGGGGTAAATTATTATTTATTCTTTATCAATGATCAAAATTTGCCCTACTAGGGCAAAACTATTTTATCACGATCAAAATATGCTCTACTGGAGTACTTATTATATTCTCTTTAGAGACCTTATTCTATTGGTGCTTCCATCATTGAAGTAGAACATTCTCTCTTTTCCTCTAATTCCAAGTTCTCCACATTAAAGCCTATGATGGTAATATTTTAGTGTGAAACTTATCTTGAGATTGATTAATGCCATAAGCACATAGCTTGTACTCTCAAATTAGGTACATTTACAGTGTGTCCCTTACATTTATGGATTGTATCTTTCCCATTCCCCCTACCTCTAGGGCCTATTATACCTCTCATTATATTTTGATCATTGATGGTAATCACATGTGCAAGCATTAACTCATCTGGATGTGATATATTCCATGGGTTAAACTCTCAATTTTTCTCTCTTTTTGAGAGTCCATCCTTCTCTTTCATCCTAGTATGTCCTGTCGAGGGGGCATCATGGGTCTATTCTAGTTTATTCTTGACAACTCTTTTCTTTGAAAATACATTTCTTCACCTAAATTTCTCACTATGCCTTCTCAAATAGGGGCATAATGTAGACATCCAATTCTTAACATCATTTGTGTTGAAATTGTCAATTTTACTCTAATTGCACTCAAATCCACATTTTAGGTCAAAATCCATAAAATGCCCTAAATGGTTTGAACTTGTCATTTACTAGTGCTAGTTTAGGTCAAAGTATCCCTACATAGGGAAATGTATTTTATGGGCCAACTAACTTTGATCAATTCATTTCAAGTCAAAATGATGATTTTGCCTTTTGTGTTCTAGATCACTCTTTTCTTCTAATTCATTGGTACACACCATATACCTTTGCTATTTTATGTTGGCAACATGTTAAATGGGAATACAACTCCAACGCATCTAACATCACCTTCTAGTTCCTTTCCAGTCAAATTACAACCTAGTAATATGACTTTCTAATCATTTTGATTAATTGAGGGCCAATTTTCAAATAATTGTACAAATGTTGATTAACCTTGTTTAAGGCTAATTAATCCAAATCAAAAGATTAAATGGATTTTTCATGAAATTTGTTGAATATTTATTTTTAAAATTGATTCCTATTCTCTGCATCATCAGGTGACATCATTTCTTAGGAAGACATCCCTAGGCCATAAATGCCACAAATATCAAGATTATGGGTCACCCATGCCTAGTTAATGCCTCCCATGCCTCTTTAATGCCCCTTCTTCCGATTTCATGATGAAGATAATTATAAATTTAATTCCAAATATTAGGATTATCCATGGTTGCACATCTCAATCTTGAGATGGACAGTCATAGTTGATCCTGACCAATGTCAAAAATCTATAAATAGAGAGGACATGGATGTGAATTTTAAGCAATTTTGGTGTAATTTTATTATTTTCAAATATCTTCAAAGCTTGAATATTGCAAATTTATAATGTTAAATTATTTCCACAAAGCTTTGTATTTGATCATAGATTTTGATTGCAAGTTTCATTGATAGGCTAGTTCAGTGATTTGGAATCAGGAGCCTAGGTTTTATGGAGTGTTCTTGAGACATTAGAGGAGCTTACCACCATTTTTGACAAATATAAGGATACTTGATCAAGGGAGAACATGTTTTTGAACCACATGGGTATGGTGAATCCATTTGGGAAGGTAATATGGCGTTGCTTTCTTTCACTTGTTTTTTGCTATCCTTTGTAATTCCCATAGGAATAGATAGGCTTGGTTAGTTATTTATTTATGCATGTTTCATTATTTATGGAATAATGCTTGACTAACTTGCTTTTTAATCCTCTCTACAACATGAAGATCAACTACTTGCATGATAGTTCATGCTAGACACACTGAATGGTTATGTTCATAATAGAGGATATAATAATTGATCCATACAAAATAATTTATGATCATTGAATGTAATCATCTAAAAATTTTAGCATGGAAGACCATGCTTACAATTGAAATCCTCATCCTTAGTAGTTACTCTATCGACCGACACTACATATACCTAATTTAATTATAATATAAATAATAAAAAAAGCTTTATATGACATAATTTATTTATAGCAAAAGGATTTCTTTCTAAGCATAACTGGTCAGTACATTTAACATGGACCACCATGTTAGACATTGATCCCCGGTTGGCCCAGACAACTAAAAGTTACAAGATATCCAAATTAATCACAAACCATTTTAGATGTTCCATTTTGATGTCTATACGAGTTTATGCGCCATTACCCTATCATAGTCAATAATAGGGAACACAACATTGAAATAATTATACCTTATCCTAGGTGTGGTCAATTTTAATATCATTTCATTAGTTCAATGCCACATTCCCTATAGAAGAGCACATTAAATTATCTAATGAGATAAATTATCCCTCCATATGGTATCAAAAGAACTACCTAAAAGTAGAAAGAGTGTTCACAATTCTAGATGATGGGTTGATGGGGACTAAATAATCCAATGTCCAATGTTCATCGATAGTCTAATATCCAATAAAATTATGTCAAGGAAAATAAAAATGGTTAGGGAAAACAAAAATGGTTAAGGTGAATAATGGGCATGGGCTTGCAAAACACTTATTTTGTTATTTTTTGTTGATAACTCAATTAAGATAATAATAGAAGAATCATGGAAACCAATTGAATGTATTTTTGACTACTTAAACCTATTGGATATTCTTGTTTTGGAATGATTTTAAGACCTTACCTAGTTCTGTGGTTAACATTTTTATGTCTTTTATGATTGAGCTCATGTTGAGGGTGGTTATAACAATTCACTTAAATGGTGATATGCATGAATATGGGTATTAGTTTACATATGTATACTTATTTTTACATTTTAATTGGAATTTTTGATATTCTAACCCTTGCTCTACTCACTAACTATGTATGTACACTTAGAATATGAAACCTATTGGTTATACTTCATTGCAAATTTTATTGAAATAATCTTTTGATTTTATACTTGATCGAATGAGCATAGATCCTTGTACACTAATTCCATATTTTAATAAATATTAATGACTTATTTATTTTATACTTGACTATACTAGTATCCTACCCTATTATAATTTCCTATGTACTAGTGCCCTATTCTAGGAGGCAGAGTATAGGAGTGTAACTTTTTGTTTCCAAAAATAATTAACATTGAATGAATTATGCATTCAATGAATTATATGTAGCATATCTTAGATACACAAACTATTCAATAAATTATGTCTTGAATGAATGATTATACCCTAACTACTCTTTAATTATTTTAAACAATCAATAATACAGTAAACATAAAACAATCTATGCCCTAATTAATCCTTAATTCCTTCAAGTAGTCAATAATACAATCAACATAACACTCCTCTATTTTTTAGTGATAATTATGATAATTTGAAGGATGAGAATGTATACCTATTTATTTAGGGATTGAAAAACACTTATTGTGTTCATTTTTATTGATAACTCAATCAAGTTAATAATAGTAAACTCATGGAAAACCATTGATTGTATTGTCAATTACTCAAACCCTTTATGGTATACCTATTTATCAATACTTTTAGGATATTTATAATGTTTATTTTCATGTTTCTAATGTATATAATGAACATAGGTGGTGGATAACATATTACTATGATTCATTATGTTTCTTTTAACTTAGTACACAATATAAGTGTTTCTTATGGGCTTGTAAAACATTAATTGTGTTCATTTTTGTTCATAACTCTATCAAGTTAATAATAGAAAGATCATGGAAACCCATTGATCATTATCCACTCATGGAAATGATGAGGTCAATGGAATCTAAGTTCATAAAGGGGTGCAAGAATACAAAAGAAAGAAAACTAAAGTTCACTTTTTCATTAATTTTTAACATTCCTCATGACTACGTTGGTGGGGCCCAAAAATTCTTTAACAAGCATAGTTAAGAAAAAACCTATAGTTAATGTAAACCATAATGGATAAATAAAATGACACAGTTAAGCCCAAAACATCAGGGGATAAGTGATAGAGAAATGGATGTGAATAGTTGGGGTTCAATGCCTAGCATGGCGGTCCATGCTGAAAGCAACCATTGACTATATTATTGACTACTTAAAGAAATTAATTTATTGGGGGAAGAGTTAAAGTTTTGTATGAGCAGTGTATATATATAATAAAAAGGTATAGAGTTAAAATTCCTTTATATGTAGCATATCCAATAATGATTATGCATTTAATTCATATGCACTCATTTAATTATATGTAGCATATCCTGATTGTGTAAACTAATCAATAAACTTTGCATTGAATAAATGATTATACCCTAACTAATCATTGATTCCTTCAATATAGATAATGATTATGTATTGACTGAATGATTATTCCATAATTAATACTGTATTCCTTCAATATAGACAAAGATTATGCATTGAATGAATGATTATGCCCTAAGTAATCATTAATTCTTTCAAGTAGTAATAACACAATCAACATAAAACATACATAAACTGATATTATGCTCAAGGGTCGGATACTCAATAATGTAAATAATGATTAGAAATTGAATGAATGATTATTCCATAAATAATAGTTAATTCTTTCAATCATTCAATAATATAGTTAGCATAAAACTAACCCAAACCAATATGATGCTAAAGGGTGGGATATTCAACAATGCACTTAACAATTATGCAATGAATGAATGATTATTCCCTAAGTAACCATTAATTTATTCAAGTAGGAAATAATATATTCAACATAAAATGAAACCAAATTTATATTATGCTCAAGGGTTGGATATTCAATAATGAAGATAATGATTATGCATTGAATGAATGATTATGCTTTAAGTAATTACTAATTTCTTCAAGCAAGCAACAATATAATCAATATAAAACTAACCCAAACTGACATTATGGTAATGGTTAGATATTTAACATTGTAGACAATGATTATAAATTAAATGAATGCTTATGACCTAAGTAATCATTAATTCATTCAAGCAAGCAACAATATAGTCAACATAAAATGGACGTAAACTGATATTATGCTTAAAGGTTGGATATTCAATAATGTAGATAATGATTATGCTTAGAGTGAATGATTATAACCTATGTAATCATTAATTCCTTCAAGCAAAGAATAATATAGTCAACATAAAATGGACCCAAACTGATATTATGCTCAAGGGTTGGATATTCAATAATGTAGATAATGATTATGTATTGAGTGAATGATAATTCCCTAAGTAATCATTAATTCCTTTAAAAAATGAATAATAAAATCAATACAAAACCATCCCAAATTGATATTATGATCAAAGATTGGGTATTCAATAATACAAACAATGATTATGTATTGAATAAATTATTATGCCCTAATTAATTAATAATTCCTTCAATCTATCAACAATATAGTCAACATAATATAGACCCAAATATATTATGTAAACTAAAAATATATGCTCTTCTCATTAATATCACTCATCTCAGAAGGGCATAACCTTAAAACCCTATGAACAAAGGGCATGAGAACTTACCTAGTGGGTGCTACTTCTTCTACCATTCACAATACCATGTACTAGTTTTTGGTTGAAATCTCCATATTCTCTAGAGGATACAAAAATTATGAATAGTTCATAGATGATAAAAATGGTGGGCTTAAAACAAAGAATATATATATATATATATATATATATATATATATATATATATATATATATATATATATATATATATAACCCTTATTCTAGTCATAAAGAAAGGTAGATGAGGGAAACTGAGCTTGTGAAGGGGAAGGGAAAGTGGAGAAGGGTAGGTTCTAGAGAGCTCAAAAGCAGAGCAAGTTTTTAAAATAATTAAAATTGAAATTTATTTTTTCTTAATTATTAAAATTCATTATGTCTATATCAATGGGGTATGAATAATCATAGTTAATTAAAAATAATGGTTAAAGTAAATAAAAATCAATCAAGGAAACAACAATGGTTAAGGCCAAGGCATTGGGGGAGTATTAACAAAGTAGATGGTGACCAACTAGGGGTCAACATAAAACATGATAATCCATGTTGAATGCTCCTGTTAGTTACACTTAGTGATATGATATACCCATTCATTACAATGAATCTTGATAACATGCTCTGCATAATCACATCTTCAACACCTCCATCCAATTCCCTCAAGAATTTTGCCATTCCACTTATCACAGCTATCAAATTGATCACTATCAAATTTTTGGGAGGTATAAAAAATATAGACTCATTCCAAATTAAAAAATATATATTTCATATATTTTTACTGAGTCTTTATTTGTCACTTTATTGCTAACCTCAAACCCAACTACAAAAATTCTTGTAAATTTGTAAATTACATGAATCAATCCAAACAAATATGATGGCATGCCCTTTATCATCCAATTCTTTTTCTTCTTGAACCACTTTTTCACTGAATCTCCCACACCAATAAACTCGTTTACATTGTGTGCATATGCAAAAATTAATAAAAATAGAAATATGAGTACCATGGACTTGACATTTGCCAAAAGACTAAGAATCTAAAGCATAAGTTATAGAATAAAATATGTAGTAATAAAATGGATTTCACAATGCATGATCTTTCATAAATTACAAGATGTTATTGAAAAATTATAAAATTATTCTTGTTTGGATGTTAAAGTGGGCAGAAAAAAGCTATCTAATAAAACAATGATGTGCCATTGAATGTACATAATGATGGAACCAAACCATAGGAGAGTATATGCAAAAAATATGGATCCCATAAGCAGGGAAACCTATAACAGATCTTCCACCCATAACTAGGATAATGAATCCCATAAAAAAATGGGAAAACCCTATTTACAAAAAGATCAAAGAGACATGCACTCCATCTCTTATGCTTAATGAGTGTATCATTCAAATTTATAGGTACCTATCCCTAAAATGCATTTCATTTTTTATTACAATAAACATATTTCCAACCTATGCACTATATTACAAACTTTGTGAGCACATCCTCCACCTGACACAAACTCACATACATGCAATACTCCACACCAATTTCATACTAAATTTTTTTCTTTTAAAAATCAGCGTTGAATAATTCAGTTTTTTATTTCGAATAAAACTCTCTACAAACCAACAATTGAATTTTCTATTGTTTTTTTGTTTTATAGAAGATAAATTTGAATTTTAAATTACCTTTGAATGGTGAGGTTTATATATGTACTTTCATTCAATTTTTTAAGTGACATCAATGAATGGATGTTGGTGGAGTCAGATGTTGGAGCCAAATGTTTACATTTTGAATCCCATAGGATGTACTAAAAATGAAGTGGACCAAATGTTTTTAATTTTATCTCATGTACCTTAAAATCAAAGGTAAAAAAGTGAATTTTATAGGCTTAAAAAATGTATTGGTTTTGGTGTTTTTAAAATATGTACACATTCAAAATATTAGTAAAGGTTGTAAATTTTTAAAAAGGGTATTCTATTTTTAAAAATCTATTTGTATTAATGAAAACTATATTCATATTAATGAAAAAGATGTTCATTTCTTAATATGATGTACATTTCATTTTTAATTGTAGTTTCAAATCTATTTTGGATATGTATTTTTAATTTTATACAAGAGTTCATATTTTTTAAATTATTTATTCAAATAATCAAAAGACCTTTTTTTAAATGTTTAAGTAACTTTTACAAATACTATACTACCCATAATACATAATCAAATAAATCTTAATATATTATTATCATAGAAATGGATCACAACTATAGTCATAGCTATTGGTCCCCTTATGCTAACACAATTAATCACAAACAAAAGTGGATAAAACAAACTTACACAAATATAGAATACACCTATGCTCCATCTCTTGTGTTGAATGAGTGTATCATTCAAATTAAGAGGCATGTGCCCCTGAAATGGGTATCATTTTTTAATGTTGTAAATGATTTCCAACCTCTACATGGTATTATAAACCTTGTCAGTATATCCTATGATGCACACCCATGCAACATGCCCACCTAACACACACACACACACAAAATAATAATAATAATAATAATATTAATAATAATAATAATAATAATAATAATAATAATAATAATAAACAACTAGACTTGTTCAATACCATCTAAATTAAATTCATTTAGTAAATCCATAAACATCAATGTGTGTGTCTGTGTGTGTGTGCGCGCACACACACACACACACACACACAAATATACATACATACATACATACATACATACATACATATATACATACATACATACATGTATATGTATATAAATGTACACACACACATCATATAATAAAGTTATATATACTAGACTCATTTAGTAGATACATATAAACTATTTTACACACACACACATACATTCATATAAACTCAAACACATACACATATATGTATATGTTTATATCTATATACACAGACACACTCATTCTGTAAATCCTCAAATGCACACCCATATAACATGCCCACCTCACACACACACACACAAATAAATAAATAAATTAAATTAAATTAAAAAAAATAGACTCATTTAATAAAGCCATAAATATAAATATATACTTATATGTGTGTACACATATACATATGTCTTTTTATATATATGTGTATTCGCACACACACATACACATCATATAGTAAAGACATATATACTAAATTCATTCAATAAATTTATATTTTATATATACATACACACACTCTTTTTCTCTCTCACACACAAACACATATATATGTATATATTTATATCTATATACACATAAATATATACATGTGTATACATAATAATGTATATGACTTTACTAAATGAATACAGTGTATATGGATTTATCAATTAAATCTATACTAGACTCATATAAAGTTACTACTCATGTCACATCAAACATTAGTAAATATAATTGTTGATCTTCAAAATAAGGTTCCTAGCTTTAAAAAAAAATGTTGGGAGGCTTTTAGAGGGTCATTCCACTTTTTTGTTTTGTTCAAATTTAGTTAAACCAAAAGCAACCTTTTATATGGTGCGATGTTGTACGCGGTAAACATTTATAGGTCATGTGGTCAACAAGTGATTGAGAGTCCCTTATGTTTTAGAGTGGCCTCAGTGTTTTGTGAATATAGAGTACTTTGAAATGAGGCATATATTTTCATGCAGGAGTAGCTTTTGCACATTAATAAATAAACAATGACCACATTTTTAAAAAATAAAAAAAACAGAGGCCACAAAATGTCTTTATTAGGTTTGAAATAAAAGGAAGATCCTTTGATCAATTAGATTATACAATTTAAAGTCAATTTTCAGCTTAGATATACATGAAAGGGATTTTTAGTAGAGTGAAAGGGATTCTTAGTAGACTTATATTTTGGTAAAGATTGTCATTTGGGAAATCAAATTAAAATAAGATGTAATTTTACTATAACTTTTTTTAAGTTATATAGATGAAATTGTATTAAATAAAGGACAAGTCAAAATCGCTTTAAAAAAAAGAGTGAGTACAAAGCCTTTTCAAATAATTTATATGTATTATCTATTCATCACCAAATTTAAAAATTAAAACTATTTTTGTATAAAACTCAAAACAAGTTTTAAATATTTTTTACCATAAATATTTTTTACATTATTCTTAAACTGCTACCATATAATTTTTTAAACAATGGATAAACATCATTTATTTTAAGAAAGACACACAAACATATATATATCGAAACAAATCTGCCATATATGTATGTAGTTTCTTAGAGCATTTATTTGAAAAAAAGAAATATAGTAAACAATTTTTGACTCAATCGATGAAAATGTTTGACTTATAAAGTGTCCATCAAGAATCAATTCTTACTGCTAACAAAACCTATCGCAATATTAAGAATGAGGCCATGAATACCCCTCACAACTTGATTCTTAACTTAAAATCACCCCATAAAACAATGATCAACTCCAAAAAAAAAAAAAAATTAGAAATATACTTTTAAAAAATTATGACACGGCAAACTGACTTCGAACAAACAGAAGACTAGTGAACTCGGGAGTGACCTAATTTATATTTGATGCCACAAAACAGACAGCCACAGCGGCGAGAAGAGAGGACACTGTAATAGACGTTGGCATACGTCCATTATCTTTCCTTATAAACATTCCCTCCAATATGATATACCCATTCATTACTATGAAGCTTGATAACATAAGCTGTACAACCACATCCTCAACTCCTCCATACCCTTCCCTCAAGATTTTTGCCATTCCACTCAACACCGCTATCAAGTTGATCACTGCCAAAGTTGCAGGAGGAATAAACATTGTAGATTCCACCCCAAATTCAAAAATTTCTTTTTCGTATCTTTGCGCTGCTTCACTATCTACCACTTTACTGCTCACCTCGAACCCAACTTCAGAAATGCCGATAATTTTGCAAAGGACTTGAATCATTCCAAACGGATACGACGACGTGCCTTTTATCATCCATATCCTTTGCTCGTTCCACCAGCTTTTCACTGAACCTCCCACACCAATAAACTCGATTAAATTGTGTGCGTATGCAGAAACTGATAAAAATAGAAAGATGAGTATCCATGGACTTGAAATCTGCCAAAAGAAAATGAAACTAAAGCATCAGTTAAACAACAAAATATCCATCAATATAATGGCTTGTACAATCACAATGCATGTTCTTCGCAAATTACAAGATGTTAAAGTGGTTCGAAAAATGTTACCGGAGGAAACAATGATGTGCCACTAAATGTACATAACGCTGGAACCAAACCGTAGGAGAGAATATGCAAACAGGATGGAGCCCATAAGCAGGGATACCCGTAACACATCCTCTGCCCGATGCTAACATGGTGAATCCCATACACAAACGGGCAAAACCTACTTACAAAAATCTCAAATAAACCTGCGCTCCATCTCTTGTGCTGAATGAGTGTATCGTTCAAATTGACAGGTGCGTGCCCCTGAAATGCGTTTCGTTTTGGATTGCAGTAAGCAGATTTCCAACCTCTGCACTGTATTACAAACCCTGTCAGCACATCCTCCACTGCACACCCATACAGCATGCCCACCTGCAATATATATATATTGTTAGAAACTGAAGTCAACTGGAGTTAATTTCTCCAAAACTATCAGTTCCACCTCCTTCTCATGCACAGCAGTTAACAAACAGTTAGTTCAAGCAGTTAAGCAGTTTGCATGCAAAGACTATAATTAGTCTTCAGTTTGCTTTTTCAATTATTGTTTGCTTTCAAATCTATTTAAGAGACCCATGGGCGCAGCTTTGTAATCAACAGATCGAAAAAATCTGCAAGATCAAGAAAATTAATAAAATTTTATTTTTCCCATTACTGTAGCAATCTGAGTTTTGTCTCTTTATTTCCTTCATATATATATATATATATATTCAGACAATACTTCCTAACGATTTCGTAGTAGAAATTTTTCTTTGAAAAATCAATGCTGAATAATTCAATTTTGCATTTACCGTTTTGCCCCATGGAGAGTCCTCCTCGTAGGTGCACTGACTAAGAATTCTTGCTTCATTTAGCATTGTGGATGAGTTGGCTTTTTCCGTTGTTAAATTCGTGGAAAGAATGGACGATTTAATGAAATTTGAGGAGCTATGTTGTGGCTGGCTTCCATATAGAACATCTCTTCGGTGAACGCATCCTGTACCCACGTATATTGGGCCTTCTCTTCCATCAAAACCTGTCAATTGTATCTGCGTATGGTGATAAATACAGTCTGTTAATTACTTATCTCTTTTTTGAAGCCGCCAAGGAAATGCCTATCGCAGATACTCACATCGAAAATCTTCCGGAGATGATTGCCATACAGATCGTTTTTAGTAATGCCATGAAACCTTTGGGGGAACTGCACATACCCAACCTGATGGCCAGTCTGAGGGTCCATGAAAAAGCACAAAGCTTCACGAAATGCTTCACAATTGTTGGCGTACATATCACCGTCCAGAGTTAAAATGAATGGAGCATTGCTCATTACAGCAGAGACTCTAATCTGCAAACGTTGATTACAAGAAACTTAGCATGGCTATTATTGACTAGACAAGATACCTTGAGAGTAGGTATCATTACCAGAACGTTGAGGGCACCGGCCTTAAAATTATGTGGGTGTCCAGGTCTTTTTTCACGGGAAACATATATAAGACTCGGCAAATCAAGCCCATCGACGTCAGTATCCTTTCCCTTTTCTAGCAAAATCTGTATGTCGCTTATAGCAAAGATAAAATAGTCAGTACCATTCACCGGTAATGAAATACATGAATAATATTGTCAAAATGAGTAAAGTCATTTTAGGGACCTGAACAATAGTGGGATGATCTCGTGAAGTAATTTCAGAACTCCATTCCTTGAAACCTTCGTGATCTCTGCATTTGTCTTGTGGAACAGTGCCCCTCTCCACAGCACTATTTATGGAATACTTCATGTCGTCGTACATATTCTAAAACACAAAAACAAAATAAAGTATGATAATAAGCACAATTAGCAATCCCTTAAAATATAAATGTTTTATAATGCATTGTGTTGTAGATCACCTCACCTTGAGTTTTTTCCATTCCCCTGCGAAGCTCGAAGAATTCTCAATTAGGTTCACATCAGTTTCAGAGAAGTATGCTTCTGGGCATCTCTGTTGAATGGAATACTTGCGGCAAAAAGGAACCCAAAATTTTGCAAAGTGCGAAGCTTTTAATAGAGCATAAAAGGTGAGTACAGATCCTCCATCATCTGATACATAACATGACAGGTTTTTTATCGGATAATTCTGAGCTAGAGTGGATAATACAGTGTTCATAACATTGAGTGGAGGTTCTTTTATTGGATCAGCTGTGCATATAAATATATCAACAGGGGGTAGCTCTTTCTCAAACCTGTCCATTTACAAACAATATTATTTACTACAGTAAACTTACATGTTCAACAAACTTACAAGCAGAGAAAATACCTCTTCCTTATACCCTTACCTGTTAGAAAGTCTCTCTGGAAAAGTGTGGCGATCCACAGGGCGCCACCTAAAGGCCTGGGCTAATATCCAACAGAAGGCAAATCCTAACTCTGCACCAAATATCAATATCCATGGCAAACAACCTTCATTTGGAATATATGCAATTCTATAAAATATAAGACCCAAAATAGCAACAAAATACACGGAGGCATAAACTCTGTTTATTTTTGCAGAGGGCTTCTCTACTGTGGTGTAAAGAGGAGAGTCTGTGGACTCCATCTTGCTGCTAATTCAACTATGAAGAATGGAGTAGAGTAAGTAAGAGGGCATTTTTATATAGGGGACGGCAGGCAAAACGCCAGTGACGATAGAGTATTGTTCACCGGATGATATCATCCGTTACGTACGTTCCACAGTTACATTTACAGATATAATTCCAGACTCTCCACAGCTACATTTACACATATGATATCATCTGTTACGCACATTTATTTTAATAGTTTAAGTGGAATCCTGTTTAATATATAAATAAACAGCAAAAGAACCCGCAGACATCAATTTTAATAGTTTCAGTGTAATGCTTTTCATATTTAAGTAAACAGCAAAGTACGACTTGCAACATTTAATAAGGGAGATTCATTGAATAGGGACGATTCATTTTCCAAAATGATGGCCAATCACTATATATAAAAATGTGACGGCCAATTTGTCAATATTAAATGAAACATTTGAACTTCAACGAAAAAAACATAATGTGATATATGCGACTCGCGGCTTAAAAATGTAGAAACGTGTTTGTACGTCTATAGAATTCATTTGATTGGTATATCAAATTGAATTCCGAACTGCAACAGTGGTCAAATCCAATCTTTTGGGGGTGGCGAAATCTACACAAATACACCCGCAAAATTATTATTAAAAATAATAATAAAATAAAATAAAATATGAATCAAGTCAAAATCGATGAGATAAAATCTAGCACACCACATTTGAGGGAAACATTTCTTTGAAATAAGATTCATGGTAGAGTGGAAATTTATTATGAGAGAATTTTCATGAATGGAATTATAGGCTAGTTGTTTTATAAAGATTTTTAATGCTTCTAAAGATATTTAAACGGTTAGTTGTGTTATTAATGTTGAAAAATGTTGCATTGTTAAATGATTAGAAGTGAAATAAGTGACATTAATGTTGAAATTAGTTTCTTTAGGGTATATATTGGTAATGAATCTGAATATTATCAAGACAAGAAAATATTAATAGTTAAAACTTTTGAAATAATAACATATATTGATTCGTATTGAATGATTCAAATAATTACAAACCATGCATAAATAAGCCTCAACTTAGAATAATACCTCCTTATTCTAGTTTTTCAAATTAAGTTTAATATTTTTTAGATTTCAAATAATACTATACATTATTGAGCCCTTAACATCCGCATACAACCAATATTTGACTCTCTCTTCCATTTTTGGGTGTTGGAGATACATTTTTGGTGAATTTAAATGGGTGGTTGGAACCTCCTTTAGTTTTCAATATAAAAACTAGAGGGTTGTGGTCAAAGCATATTTTAGGAAAAGGATAAAAGGTACTAGACTAGGAGATCAATCCACTTTGAACACTATATAAATTTGTCTAATCTAACTTAGATAAGACTATCCACCATTCTTCTATTTGACCAATTAAACCTGGAGCCCCTAAGGTTAATGTCCACCAGCGATGATTTGAAAGAAAATCAGGCACATCCACCATGCTCTCCAAAAATTCCTACGTCCACCCCTATTTTCTATGAGTGAAATAGGGGTATTGAAATCTCTAGGTACCTTCCATGTGAAGTCTTTACATGTCCTTCTGAAATTCTTTAACTCCTCCAAAAGCTTCTTTCTCCCCACTTTTGACTTTTGGGCATAAATGTTTGATAGAATCTACATTATATTGTGCTCTTTATTGGTGACCAAATAGCAAGTTGGTGCTTGTTACTAGGGATTATCCTTCCTTATACCTTATTGGGGTTCTAAAGCATAACAAGCCCCCTTGAATCTCCCTTTTACACTGGAAATAGAGAAAAGAAATTTTTTCCATAGACTATTCTTACTATTTTTTAAGTTGTTATCATTCATTTTAGTATCTTATAATAACAAAATGCTTGGGTTATGATTTTTCCTAAAGTTCATGAATATTATTTTCTTAATAGGTTTTTTCAACCCTTTCACATTCCATGAGATGATCTTCATTTATTTGGTTTGGATAAGTTGAGGCCCCTCTGAAACTCTAAGAGATTATGGGTTTGACTAGTGACTTCCTTTGTTGTTTCTATGTTTTTGATCTCATTATGGTTATGTCTCCCTTTCTTGGATTCAACCTCCATTATGCACTCTTTATTGAACCCCTTGTTTCAATACTGTCAATATTATCAATGATGATTGGATTCCTAGCTATTGGACTTTAGAAGAGTCATAGAGAGAATTTCACCACTTCCTCCTCCACTTCTAAAACTTCACCTTTGAGCTTCTAGACGACCATTGGAGACCTATCTAATGGAATTTGATTGATCTATAGAGAGATTTTCATTACTTCCTTTGTCCCTTCTTGATCAATCTCTTTGTGCTATTTTTTATTAACCTTTCCTTCTTCCAATTGTTTCAACTCTAGGCTTTCTCCATTTTATTCATTTTAAATAATTCTTTTATATTTTCTCATTTTACTTATTTCTTAATCATTCTGATTTTGAAAAGAATCAAAAATGGTATTTGATGGTTCTATTGAGGGAGATTCAAGGAGTTGCTCCTCCTTCCCTTTCTCTCTTATTTCTTCTTCTTGAGTATGGATGTATTCTCATTGTGTTAATCCATTAATGCTTTTTTAAAAATTTATGTAAAGTGGTAAAAAATATTATTTTATTCTCCAAACATTTTTTCATTTTTTTTACTCTTGAAAATCTTAAGAATCATTACCCATTTTTTTACATATTTGACAGAAATTCAATTTACTTTCATATTCAATATCTTGGTTTCATTCTCCATACTTTGAGTACAGCTTGATACTTTGACTTTATTGTATTGACTTATTCATATGACTATTCTTTATTACTCTTTTATGTTTTTATCAATTTATTTTAAAATTAATGTGACAATTTAGTCATATTGAGCATCTTATACTTGGCATTTGATTTGCAGTATGGTGATAATTTTATTTGACTTATTGATTTACTTCATATATTATCACATGATTGTCGATAAAATTTTTAAACATTAGTTAATGATTAATTTGAAATAGTCTTCAATTATCACATCAATAAAATTTACTACTTTGGGTTATTTTGCTTGTGACTTACAAAGTTTTTGATTTAAAAACCTTTATTGGATAGTTTCTTCATTTTATTGTTGCCTTGGTGCATCTTTCAATAGACTCTTTTAGGTCATTATATGTGTTGAGCTTTATGTTTGTTGATGCATTGTTTCCTTGAAGCATTTCATTATAGCGGGTAACAAATAATAGTGTATCCCATTTGTGGACTTTTGAAATTGTTGACACTCTAATATCCCTCCAAAATAAATGAGTTAAGTTGGCTAAATAAAACATTTGTAATTTAGCTTATATATATGAAGATGTAGTGCATTCACATTTAAAAAAAAAGTTTGTTACGTATTTTCTCAAATTTATATTTAAATATTTTTTTCCACCTAGTGAGGCTCACTATTATCTTTTTACTCTAGTATTTGTTATATTTATGATAAACTGGTTATTTCTAAAATATAATATAAGGTCTAGTTTTTAATATTTGAAAAATTATTATTTAAAATACTAATTTCTATGGTTTTATAGTATGTGTTAGTGTCACACTGCCATTTATCATTTCATGCAGTACTTTGGTATTTATTTTCATAATATCATGCATTAATTGTATTGCACCTAATCCATGACCATATTTTGGGCAACATAGTCTTCCTTGAAATGTATTCCTCCTTGGGTATTGTAACATTTTATACATGTGCATCTGATAGAACTGTAAAAATATTAATGTCAAAGTGAAAATAAAAATTTCTTCCCAAGTTTTCCCTGAAGTATTAATTATATCCTCCAAATATTTCCTAATGTTTTTTTGGATTACCTTGAATTTGACAAGGCTCAGAATTATTTTACATAATTTACAATTGTAGCTTACTTGTTTTAGTTAAGTCTTTGTTGATATACCCTAAATTAATGGGTTCACAATACTTGGATAGCCCCTCATGGTGTTATTCTTAAAGATGTTAAAAATATGACCAAGGGTTTTTTTAAAAGTTTAATAATGCCAACCATTTTTCATGTTATTATTGCTCGTGAGCCTTGGTTCATTTGGAACACTCTAGTTGTGTACTCCCACTAGACCTAATACTTTATTATCTTCAAGCATACTAAATTCAATTCTCATATTTTGTCAAGTTTTTCATCCTCCCCTTACCACTGCAATTTTTTTTACATCCATTGATCAAAACCTTATGGAAATTCATAAGGTTTGAACCATTAACGGTCTGTGTATCCTAACCTCAATTACACACTAGCATTGAAATAGATCTTTCCAAAAATCTCAAGGAAAATATTGACATCCAATTTTGTGACAATAAGATCACATAATGTGTAATTTACATCAATATTCCCAACACCTATTTCCATTGTTAGGTCACAGACCAAAAAATCCATGAGTGCCCACTAATGGCCAAATTCAGGCCCACCCCGCCCCCTAAAACATCTACCGAGGTAAAAATAATACTCATAAATCTACTAATATATGGAATAAATTTTACAAATAGAAAAATATTTAGTATTCACATTTAGTAGGTGAGGCCTTTACCACTATATCAAAACCCACATGAGTTTATATCTAGAGTGACATCAAGCAACCAATTTTAACCACCCAATAGGTGACACTATCCTTAGTCTTCAGTCTTCAAGATTTGGTTGCATTTTTTAATTTTTAAAATATGACTAATTACTTACCAACTATCACAAACCCATTTAGATATGATTGATTTAGGTGTGACCGGTAATTTATTGGTGTCTGATCATAAGGAAATATATAATCATGAGCATAGGTCTTAGATGCCTTAAAAATATGGTGAATATGTTCATCGTAAATGACAAGCCTTTCAATTAGGAAATTTCATGAAGGCTAACCATCAATCCTATCTAGAAAACACTTTTCTATTACATATGAGATTCTAAGGGAATCACCATGCAAACCACAATTGATCAATGATTGTGTACTTGTGAAATGTTTGAGGCCTCATTGACATGAGATGAAACTATATTTTTTTTGGATGCACGTGCATTTTATTACAAGTAAGAAAATTATTTATTTACAAGAATTTAATATTCTTGGTTTCTCTCTCAACTCCATCATCATATTAATTTGTCAAAGTGCAGTCTGATAGATGTCTAATCAAGAGATGGGATGTGGGATGGTTTTCATTTTAATTACACATAATATTTTGCATCACATTATTAGTTGGAGTTCATATCCCACTCATTGAGTTATGTGGTCCCTGTTTGACTTTAATGGCCACTCCCTCTTTATATATAATGTTTTAGCTTAGAATGAAATAATATAAAGGGTGGTATTTTGATGGTGGATACTTGACTCTCTCCTTGATGCCAACTAGATCCTATGTATACATTTTAACATGATTTAATCTAAGCAAGATAAGGAAGGGTTAATTCTAATATATTAATGAGTTGGAAAAAGAAAGGAATGGTTTTATAGGCAAAATAAGATTGCACTTTTTGACCCTAACCACCATCATATCTTTCCTACCACCTCCCTATGGTTCATGTGGTATAATATATAGAAAAGGAATGAGTGGGTCTCCAAGAGACTTGATAACTCCATGCCAAGAGAAAATTTCTTTAATTTTACAAAAAATAATGACCACCCTATAGTTATCATTCTAGATGTTATAATTTCATACCACCTCCCCATCATGTTTGAAATTGAGTAGATTCCCCTTTATAAGGTAACAAAAACATAGTTTTCCCATAAAACTACTCATATTTCTCACTCCTGGACCAAGAAAGACATTTTAAAAATATTTAATATTACACCTCACTCTCCTCACTCTTCTATATGGATCAAATGGTTAGGAAATGCCATTAGTCATACTACTACCTTTATTTTCATATATGTAATACAATAAATTATTTTAGATTACAATTCCCATGGGGTTACACATAGTGAATTCATTTGAATATCACAAGATTTTAATATTTTTCCCTTTAGTAAGGATATGAAAAACCAATATGCCATGTGGTGGCACAAATTCAAAGTTGAAAAGCATTATCAAGCTAGAGGAGCTCAAACTTGGATATGAATGCATTGAGTCAAAATGGGATATATAATTTTTAAAGAGTTCTTTAACCTCCTACATTGTAGGTAAGGGATTGAATGCATCAACGATATCAAGTAATTTATCTTTAGCCTTACAAATCTTCCTAATATTTTAAACACCTTAATTTTTGAAGTACCATAATGTGTTTTTATCCTAACCTTCCTAATAAGAATGTGGGGAATATTTACTCCAATGCCTATAGCTTGGGTCTTGAAAGCTCATGAAATTTAAAAGAGTGGCATGTGATATACACCTAAAAATTGAGGAGATCTAGGAGGTCGTAATGCAAATGACTATTCAAAAATCTCCTAGAATTATAAATTTTTAGGAACTATGAGATATATCAGGTCCCAATTTACATAGAGTCTACTTGGATGCTATCCAAACGAATTCCATTAGCAAAATTATCAATAATCATAATATCAAATTCATATCCAAAGTTAATGATCCTATGCTTATTACTAATTAGCATCACATTAATATTATCAATATTTCCTATAACATTATTTATAAGACCATTTTTCTTAGGGTTATATATTATTTACCCCTCATAATTCACCCCAATAAAACTAGATTTATTCACAACTGATATATCCTTGATAACATTATTATTGACAATGAGTTTTTTAGGAATAAACTATGTAATTTTTTGGATCAATGTGTTCAAACTTTTTTGATGGTTAATCATGGGTAGTACTTTACAATGCGTCAATCCAAAAATTTGTAAATATTTTATTCTAAAAAATCACATTCTCAATCTCATGGACTGTGAAAAAATTAGAGATCTTATTTGTATCCAACATTATTATTGTTTAGGAGGGAATACAATGTGACGGTAAGTCTCATTAGAAGGATTTATTCACCAAAATTGACTTGAAAAATACTATGATATAATCAAATGGCCTTTTATCTTGGCTATGATTTAGGCTCTTGGCTTTGGTTCTAATTCTATCAACATAGTTAAATTATTAACTAGGATGTGGTCACCTATATCATAATCAATGGTGTCCATTCTAAGTAATTTGGCCTCTTTCAATCTATTCATCAAGGACACCCTCTTACCCATTCCCTTTAAGTGTTTTTTGTTAAGGGGATAGCTTATCTTTTTATAAATCACACTTCTAAGGGCTGGTTAAAGGCATATTTATTCCCCAAATATCTCACAAGTAGATGGTTAATAGGGATTTTATTGATGACTCCTTCCTCACTTTAATTGATGAGAATAATTTTGTTTCCTATGCCATGGAATGTTTGGATAAATTTTGTTTAAATATCAATTCTTCCATTTAATGGAAAAAAACCCAATGTTATAGGGAGTCTATCACCTCCCTATCTATATGTCTTCTCCAATATAGTTGGGTTTGGATTCATTGAAAAAAGAGTTAGTTTTTATATTTTCAATCCCCTCTCTTTTGTAGGAAAGTTATATATTTAATCTAACATGTTGGATACTACTCCTCTTGCTGCGTACATTCTAACACTCCATATGTTAAACTTGAAAGAATATTAAGGGACTTAATGTGGATAAATCCTTCTGATGAGACTTACCATCATATTTTATAAATACCATAAGGCTCTTGATCTAAGGCACTAAAGGATTTCACCAAGTTTCATGGGGTAATTTGTAAAATCCAAGTACCCTTAGAGGGATTAGTCTCCTAGACATAAAAATATATAGGCACACTTTATGCACCAAATGGATCATTCATGCCTTGGAAGGAGATGAAGCATGGAAAAATATACTTAATAACTACATCACATAAGGTACCAATATGGGAAAATAATCTTGGAAAGGTTCTAAAACCTTGAAATCTTGTTATCATTTAGGTCCATGTTTCAATTATTACCACATTTATTTGTAAGATTATTTATAAGGTGTGGGAGCTTATCAAAATGCATACACATAGGGGTGGAGATGGAATCAAATTTGGGCTCTCTCTCAATTCACACTCCCTATGGATATGGTGTTCTGCAATCATTATATTTTGTGAAGTTTAATTCACCCTTGTGCCTTAGAACAAGAGCCTTAGGGTATTTATAAAATAATTATGCTCATTTCTAACCTATTTTATAGTAAAACTAGGGATTAGTTTTCTTGGAAAACTCCTTGGGTTTAATTTGATTTGCAGGCTAGTGACCAATAATATATCTTGGAAATATATAAATCTATACATGTAAATTACACCAACATAAAATTAGTGTCCAATTTAATACTAGATGGTAGATTGATTAAAGAATCCCCATTGAGATACCATTTATATGGTACCAACCCCAATTAGGTTATCAACTCCTTTCCCAACAACATCTTTGATTTGACAATCTCAATGCTAAATGGAAGGTTAAATCCATATAAATAATTTCAAAAATTCTATTTGAACATGTGTGGGCTTCCATTATTGATCCAAAATGAGCACACTTCTAATGATGTCTCCTAAACCACTAGATTCTAATTTCTACCTGGTTGATTCACATGGGAAAGGCTCATTTTATTTGTTCAATTTTCAATCACCCATTCTCTATTAAGCATGTTTTTTGGTTCTATAATCATGCCCACTCAACTTTGATTTGGATTCACACCCTTTTAAAACCCTTCTGTCCAAAATTTTGTACATGTAAGATGTTGGTTATAGGGGACTAGATCACGATTCCTATAAAATTCACACCTATTTAGCATATTTTCAGGCATAGATTCATGATTAATTATGGAAAAAGAAAATAATGATGTTTTTTCTCATGCTTATATTGAATATTATTTCCCTACTACTAATAGGGTTAATGTTATATATAATGTTATACTTGATATTTAGCTTCAAGTGGATAAAGTCCATCTAGAGGTGGAACATATCCAAAAAAATTCTAGATCACTAAAGGAGTGCCTCATATGTTATTAGATGAGTACCTATTGATTCTCACTATCATTAGTATCCCATCGTAGATTCAATAAATAAGGTAGAACCTATTCTAGGAGCATATGTCATAATGGCTCTCCCTTGTAACACTTTCCAACATTGCTTGTGATTCCTCCTCCTTTAGGTGGTTTTAGGTGTTAGGCACCTCTGCAAGCAAAGTTCCCTTTATTGGAGTTTTTAATTTCTCCCTACAGAAAGGAAGCTCCTAAGGATAAATAATAAGATAAATATGGTATGGCCCATAATTGATATGGTCAATCTACCTGCTAGAAGTGGATTGTTTGGGGGGAAGTGGCACTATGGAGGTGGGGGAGATAAACTAAATAATTATTCGCATCCTCCACCTTTGCACATTACTCTAATTTTTTAAATTACTTATTTTTTATATCCTTTTCATGGTCATTGTTAACTATGTTTTCATCTTTTCTGGTTTAAAATATTATTTAACTTGCTATTTTGATATTTATTGAATTTGGTAGGTGTGATTTCCATGAATTTTGATTTTCTTACTCACTTTATTTTATATGAAAGATTTGTAACATAGTAATTCTAACTTGGACCTCGACTCTTTGGAGGGAAATGTGGTAAGGAACATTAGAATTATTTTTGGTTTATGCACCTTACCTTTTAAGTGTATGTCTTGCATTAAGTGGAAAGTACATATGAGGGGAAGAATATAATAATGCATTTAAAGTTTTTAAATTATGGTTAATAAACCCAAACACACACAGGTTACGTCAATGGTAATTGAAAGATGAATTAGGGTTTTCTCTTTTTATAAGATGCATGGGAGAAAAGCCCTAGTCAATAAAAAAATTGGATTTTGAATGATGAATGTATGTTATAAGTGGGATTTTAAAATATTCAATATGTATGCACGTAGTATTTGCATTAGATATTTTCAAGGAATCATTGGATGACTAATTTTGAAAAAATTATATGGGGTAAGTGCATAGAGTCGAGGGCCAAAAAGTAGACACATTGTGTTTAAATTGATTTCAATGTTTCCACGTACATGATTTTAAAACATGTGTATGTGGTCTCGGCACATAGGCTCAAAAATTACTGATCCAAGACTGCATACATAGTTTTATTCTTTAAAATTATGTACGTGATTTTTGTCTTTATATTTATGTACATGATATTCTTGTTATAAAAGTGTGTACGCAAAATAGTTTATTATTACATCAACATGCATAGTTAAAAAACAAAATAAACATTGAAGTATAACTTTACATTTAGATATGAACATATAGTTTTTATACTTTAAGTTATATTTATTTTTACACTTTTAGTATGTTTGAGAGTGGTTTCAGACCTCTAGGAGATATAATGTAAATTATAGGTTTTGGAAGATCCCATCATATATTAGACTTAATCAAATTCTAGGGTTTTAGGGTTTCAGACATAGCCATCTTTTAGGGTTTCAAGATGTCAAGGAGACATCATAAGATCTATAAAGGTTTTATGAAGGGATGTAAGTGTGATAGAATAATATGAGAACATTTATCAAAAAGTGCCATAAGTCGATCCCACCCCATTCCTTATTTACCCTTTAAGGCATACAATTTGGGAGAAATGCATTGGTGAGCCCCTAATGCATACATGAACTATGTAATGAATAAAATCATGCACAACATGATTTATAGTTTTGGGATATAGTTCTAACATCAATCCCATGGATAAAACACACACTTCACTTATTTCATTCCATGGATTATGTATATTTCTACCAAATTTTGATAAATTTAAGCATTTTTTTACTTTATCAATTATTTCTAGTTAATCAACCACCCCTATCAACTAATATCCAATTAAAAAAAACTTTCCATTATGATTGAACCTTACACTCCAAACCATATATGTTAAACCCTATGCCTTAACATTTAATGTTAAATCATAAACCCTAAGCCAATCAATTAAGCCCAAATTAACATCCTTTAGAGTAATTACTAGGTTCACAAGGATCAATTTCCCCAAATAACATCAAAAATTACCCTAATTGACTAATTAGCTTAATTTGTGATGACATTAGAGCTAAGTGAGCCCAAAATCACATTCTGTAATAATAAATAAGTTCAACAAGCTCAAATTGGCCCCAATTTCCTTCATGATTTAACTTTATACCCTAAAACCTAAACCTTCTACCTTATACCCTAAGCACTAAACCCTAAACCCTAAATCATAAACTCTAATCCTTCAATCAATAAATTTATCCCCAATTAACATCATTTAGACACTACACCCTCAATCCTAAACCATATACCTTAAACCATAAGCCCTAAGTTATATGCTTTTTAAACCCTAAACCAATTATGTTATCCCTAATTAATATCATTTATACTAAGAATTAGGTTCACAAGGATCAATTTGGCTCAAATTACATCACTATTTTTTCTAATTTTATTTAATGTCAAAAAGTCTAATGATAGTTAATCTCACTATAATTTATATAAAGGTAGGAATAACTACCAAATAGATATCTTATTCTTGCATGTATTGTATTTTAAATTTTACTTTATCACCTTATTCATCTTAAAGATAAGAATAAGAGACTTTATGTTATAAAAAAATTACAAAAATGGTAATGAGAAAATAGAAGAAAAGAGAGAGGAAAGAATAGCTAGTTGGATAGTGGAATTTGGCCTGGCTGAAAATAAATTTGTCCTATTGATGTAAACATGCTCTTTTCTTTAGTTTAATAATATTTAAACATGTATAGTGTGAATTTATACATTGCCATGATAATTCCTTGTTTTAGAATAGTGGTATGAGTAATGCTGATTAGCCAAGTGTTTGTTTCTTCATCAATCAATTTAAATAACTTTGGATGGTTATTTTAGATCAAGAAGAGAATAAAAATGTCACTTATATTATTAATATCCCCTACATTAAAAATATCCATTCCAAATTGTTCTTCTTTGACTATTTTCTAAAACTAGTCTTTTAACTTAACATTTGAACTTTAACAAAAAACATACTGTGATATATGCAACTCATGGCAAAAAAATGTAGAAACATGTTCGTACATATATATAAATAATTTCATTGGTATATAAAATTAAATTGTGAATAAAAACATTCATTAAATCCAATGTTTTGGGGTGGAAAAAATCTACGTAAATCTAGATGCAAAAATATAATTAAAAATAAAATAAAATAAAATGAGTCAAGTCAAAAATAATGAGATAAAATATAGCACACCACATTTGAGTGAAACATTTATTTGAAACAAGATTGATGGTAAAGTGGAAATTTACTTCCACATTTTTTTAATAAAATGTTTCAAAATTTACATTTTGATTGTTAGTGGATTTATTCAATTATAAGAAAAATAATTATCATATTAAGTTTTTTATTAATTTTATAGTGTATAAGAGTGAGAAGTGGATTTATAGGAGAAATTATGTACATAGTTTTTGCTCTAATGTGTTTAGAATCACCATTTGTAATTTATCATTAGAGAATTTTTATGAATATAACTATAGGCTAGTTTCTTTATAAATATTTTTAATGCTTTCAAAGATGTTTAAATGACTAGTTGTGTTATTGATGTTGAATAATGTTTCATTGTTAAATGATTAAAAGTGAAATAAGTGACATTATTATTGAATTAGCTTCTTTAGGGTTTGCATTGGTAATGAAATCAAATATTATCAAGAAAACAAAATAGTAATAGTTAAATCTTCTAAAATAATACCCTATATTGATTGATTCAAATAATTAAAAATCATGTATAAATAAGCCTCAACCTAAAATTAGTATTGACATACAAAATTCAAAAAGTTTCGAAAAAATAATAAAACTCAACCTCCTATTTTAGTAGTTATTTTTAGTAAGTTTTGCATGCAAGCGTGTGCAACTGTAAAAATCTCTAAAATTAAACTAAAAACTAAAATTAACATATAGAATGAACATCAATTAAATTTTAGGTTCGGTTATAAAAATATAAAATTAGAAAAAGATGTAAAATAATAATAAACTATAATTTCAGACCTTCATACGGTCACATATGTCTTATAAAAATATTTAAAAATGTCTATAATGAATTTTTTTGAGATGGTTGTTTTGATGTGAAGATGGACTCAAATGGAGCTATAGATAAAAAATTATGGATCTAGAATTTCAACCTCTATTTTTGTATCAATTGTGAGACAAAGGATCGTTTTAAAAAAGGTTGACTTACATAAGGAATGAAAAGAAGGCTTGATTTATTACAAATTATTTTAAAATTTAAATAGATTTGGTTAATTAATATTAGGTGCTATATTCCATAAATGTTTTATTAGAAATTCATTTATTTATTTATTATAAGATTAGTGATTATAAAGGTCAAAATAACTGCAAATTACAAACTAGAGACTCAACTAAACACGAGAAGAGAAAATTTATGTTAAGTGGTAGTTTTATTGCCTATTAATTATTATTCTCCATGCTTGATTAATCCTTACTCCTCCTCGATTTAAATTTAGGGCTCATCAATTGATCTCTATGGATTCTCTCAACTTATGTTTTCTATAATGGTTTTCCCCAACAAGGACCTTTGCCTTATAAATGCAAATGTAATTTTTGGTTTTGTGAGAGTGTTCCCAAAAAGCTAATTTTTCTGACTTCTCTAGTCTGTTGTCAGTTTCTTGTTCCTTAATCTTAGTCTGGATGGATCTTCATGTTTTGAAAATATAGGAAATACCACATGAATACACTATTTTTTACACCTTGATTATAAAATTGAGTACGTCTAATTGGGTACGTAATGTAATACTAAGCTAATTATAAAATTAAGTATGTAAAATTGAGTAGGCTAATTGGATAGTTTTTTCATTTTATTGTTGCCTTGGTGTATCTTTCAATAGACTCCTTTAGGTCATTATATGTGTTGAGCTTTATTTTTGTTGAGGCATTTATTTCCTTGAGGCATTTCATTATAGTGGGTAATAAATAATAGTGTATCCCATTTGTGGACTTTTGAAATTGTTGACACTCTAATATCCCTCCAAAATAAATGAGTTAAGTTAGCTAAAGAAAACATATGTAATTTAGCTTATATATATGAAGATGTAGTGCATTCACATTTTTTTTAAAGTTTGTTATGTATTTTCTAAAATTTATATTTAAATATTTTTTTCCACCTAGTGAGGCTCACTATTATCTTTTTACTCTAGTATTTGTTATATTTATGATAAACTGGTTATTTCTAAAATATAATATAAGGTCTAGTTTTTAATATTTTGAAAAATTATTATTTAAAATACTAATTTCTATGGTTTTATAGTATGTGTTAGTGTCACACTTCCATTTAATATTTCATGCAGTACTTTGGTATTTCTTTTCATAATATCATGCATTAATTGTATTGCACCCAATCCATGACCATATTTTGGACAACATAGTCTTCCTTTGAATGTATTCCTTCTTGGGTATTGTAACATTTTATACATGTGCATCTGATAGAATTGTAAAAATATTAATGTCAAAGTGAAAATAAAAATTTCTTCCCAAGTATTCCCTGAAGTATTAAGTATATCCTCCAAATATTTCCTAATGTTTTTTTGGATTACCTTGAATTTGACAAGGCTTAGAATTATTTTATATAATTTACACTTGTAGCTTACTTGTTTTGGTTGTCTTTGTTGATATACCCTAAATTAATGGGTTCACAATACTTGGATAGCCCCTCATGGTGTTATTCTTAAAGGTGTTAAAAATATGACCAAGGTTTTTTTTTAAAGTTCAATAATGTCAACCATTTTTCATGTTATTGTTGCTCGTGAGCCTTGGTTCTTTTGGAACACTCTAGTTGTGTTCTCCCACTAGACCTAATAATTTATCATCTTAAAGCATACTAAATTCAATTCTCATATTTTTTTTCAAGTTTTTCATCCTCCCCTTACCACTGTAATTTTTTTTGCATCCATTGATCAAACCCTTATGGAATTTCATAAGGTTTGAACCATAAATGGTCCATGTATTTTGACCTCAATTACACACTTGCATAGAAATAGATCTTTCCAAAAATCTCAAAGAAAATATTGACATCCAATTTTGTGACAATAAGATCACATAATGTGTAATTTACATCAATATTCCCAACACCTATTTCCATTGTTAGGTCACAAACCAAAAAATCCATGAGTGCCCACTAATGGCCAAATTCAGGCCCACCCACCCCTTAAAACCTCTACTAAGGTAAAAATAATACTCATAAATCTACTAATATATGGAATACATTTTAAAAATAGAAAAATATTTAGTATTCACATTTAGTAGGTGAGGCCCTTACCACTTTATCAAAACCCACATGAGTTTATATCTAGAGTGATATCAAGCAACCAATTTTAACCACCCAATAGGTGACACTATCATTAGTCTTCAGTCTTCAAGATTTGGTTGCGTTTTTTAATTTTTAAAATCTGACTAATTACTTACCAACTATCACAAACCCATTTAGAGATGATTGATTTAGGTGTGACCGGTAATTTATTGGTGTGTGATCATAAGGCAATATACAATCATGACCATAGTTCTTAGATTCCTTAAAAATATGGTGAATATGTTCATGATAAATGACAAGCCTTTTAATTAGGAAATTTCATGAAGGGTAACCATCAATCATATCTAGAAAAAACTTTTCTATTACATATGAGATTCTAAGGGAATCACCATGCAAACCACGGTTGATCAATGATTATGTACTTGTGAAATGTTTGAGGCCTCATTGACATGAGATGAAAGTATATTTTTTTGGATGCGCGTGCATTTTATTACAAGTAAGAAAATTATTTATTTACAAGAATTTAATATTCTTGGTTTCTCTCTCAACTCCATCATCATATTAATTTTTCAAAGTGTGGTTTGATAAATGTATAATCAAGAGATGGGATGTGGGATGGTTTTCATTTTAATTAAACATAATATTTTGTATCACATTATTAGTCGGGGTTCATATCCCACTCATTGAGTTATGTGGTTCCTATTTGACTTTGATGGCCACTCCCTCTTTATATCTAATGTTTTAGCTTAGAATGAAATAATATAAAGGGTTGTATTTTCATGATGGATACTTGACTCTCTCCTTGATGCCAACTAAATCCTATGTATACATTTTAACATGATTTAATCTCACCAAGATAAGGAGGGGTTAATTCTAATACATTAATGAGTTGGAAAAAGAGAGGAATGGTTTTATAGGCAAAATAAGATTGCACTTTTTGACCCTAACCACCATCATATCTTTCCTACCACCTCCCTATGGTTCATGTGGTATAATATATAGAAAAGGCATGAGTGGGTATCTGAGAGACTTGATAACTCCATGCCAAGAGAAAATTTATTTAATTTTCAAAAAAAATTGACCACCCTATAGTTATCATTCTAGATGTTGTACTTTCATACCACCTCCCCATCATGTTTGAAATTGAGTAGATTCCCCCTTATAAGGTAACCAAAACATAGTTTTCTCTTAAAACTACTCATATTTCTCACTCTTGGACCAATAAAAACATTTTAAAAATATTTAATATTACACCTCGCTCTCCTCAATCTTCTAGATGGATCAAATGGTTAGGAAATGCCATTAGTCATACTACTACCTTTATTTTCATCTATGTATTAGAATAAATTATTTTGGATTACAATTCCCATGGGGTTACACATCGTGAATTCATTTTAATATCACAATATTTTAATATTCTTCCCTTTAGTAAGGATATAAAAAACTAATATGCCATGTGGTGGCACAAACTCAAAGTTGAAAAACATTATCAAGCTAAAGGAGCTCAAACTTGGATATGAATGCATTGACTCAAAATAGGATATACACTTTTTAAAGAGTTATTTAAACTCCTACATTCTAGGCAATGGATTGAATTTATCAAAGATATCAAGTAATTTATCTTTAGCCTTACACATCTTCCTAATATTTTAAACAGGTTAATTTTTGAAGTACCATAAGGTGTTTTTATCCCAACCTTCCTAATCAAAATATGGGGAATATTTATTCTAATTCCTATAGCTTGTGTCTTGAAATCTCATGAAATTTAAAAGAGTGGAATGTGATATACATCTAGAAATTGAGGAGATCTAGGAGGTCGTAATGCAAATGACTATTCAAAAATCTCCTAGAATTGATAGATTTTTAGAAACTATGAGATACATCGGGTCCCAATTTACATAGAGTCTACTTGGATACTATCCAAACCAATTCCCTCAACAAACTTATCAATAATTATAATATCAAATTCATATCCAAAGTTAAGGATCCTATGATTATTACTAATTATCATCACATTAATATTGTCAATGTTTCCTATAACATTATTTATAAGACCATTTGTGTTAGGGTTATATATTATTTACCCCTCATAATTCACTGCAATAAAACTAGATTTATTCACAACTGATATATCCTCGATAACATTATTATTGAGAATGATTTTTTTAGGAATAAACTAGGTAATTTTTTGGATCAATGTGTTCAAAATTTTTGATGGTTAATCATGGGTAGTGATTTACAATGGGTCAATCCAAAAATTCGTATATAGTTTATTCTAAAAAATTCCATTCTTAATCTCATGGACTGTGAAAAAATTAGAGATCTTATTTGTATCCAACATTATTGTTGTTTGGGAGGGAATGAAATGTGAAGGTAAGTCTCATCAGAAGGATTTATTCACCAAAATTGACTTGAAAAATCCTATGATATAATCAAATGGCCTTTCATCTTGGCTATGATTTAGGCTCTTGGCTTTGGTTCTAATTCTATCAACATAGTTAAATTATTAACTAGGATGTGGTCACCTATATCATAATCAATAGTGTCCATTCTAAGTAATTTGGCCTATTTCAATCTATTCATCAAGGAAACCCTCTTACCCATTACATTTGTGTGTTTTGTTAAGGGGATAACTTATCTTTTTATAAATTACACTTCTAAAGGGATGGTTAAAGACATATCTATTCCCCAAATATCTCACAAGTAGATGGTTAATAGGGATTTTATTGATGACTCCTTCCTCACTTTAATTGAGGAGAATATTTTTGTTTCCTATGCCATGGAATGTTTGGATAAATTTTGTTTAAATATCAATTCTTCCATTTAATGGAAAAAACCCAATGTTATAGGGAGTCTATCACCTCCCTATCTATATGTCTTCTCCAATATAGTTGGTTTTGGATTCATTGAAAAAAGAGTTAGTTTTTATATTTTCAATCCCCTCTCTTTCATAGGAAAGTTATATATTTGATCTAACATGTTGGATACTACTCCTCTTGATGGGTAAATTCTAACACTCCATATGTTAAACTTGAAATAATATGAAGGGACTTAGTGTGGATAAATCCTTTTGATGAGACTTACCATCATATTTTATAAATACCCTAAAGCTCTTGATCTAAGGCACTAAAGGATTTCACCAAGTTTCATGGGATAATTTATAAAGTCTATGTACCCTTAGAGGGATTGGTCTCCTAGACATAAAAATATATAGGCACACTTTATGCACCAAATGGATCATTCATGCCTTGGAAGGAGATGAAGCATGGAAAAATATACTTAATAACTACATCACATAAGGTACCAATATGGGAAAATAATATTGTAAAGGTTGTAAAACCTTGAAATCTTGTTGTCATTTAGGTCCATGTTTCAATTGTTACCACATTTATTTCTAAGATTATTTATAAGGTGTGGGAGCTTATCAAAATGCATATGCATAGGGGTGGAGATGGAATCAAATTTGGGCTCTCTCTCAATTCACACTCCCTATGGACATGGTGGTCTACCATTATTAAATTTTATGAAGTTTAATTCACCCTTGTGCCTTAGTTCAAGAGCCTTAGGGTATTTATAAAATAATTAGACTCATTTCTAACCTATTTTATAGTAAAACTAGGGATTAGTTTTCTTGGAAAATTCCTAGGGTTCAATTTGATTTGTAGGCTAGTGACCAACAATATATCTTGGAAATATATAAAACTATACATGTAAAGTACATCAACATAAAATTAGTTTCCAATTTCATACTAGATGGTATATTTATTAAAAATCCCCATTGAGATACCATTTATATGGTACCAACCCCAATTAGGTTATCAACTCCTTTCGCAACAACATCTTTCAATTGACAATCTCAATGCCAAATGGAAGGTTAAATCTATATAAATAATTTCAAAAATTATATTTGAACATGTGTGGGTTTCCATTATTGATCCAAAATGAGCACACTTCTAATGGTGTCTCCTAAACCACTAGATTCTAATTTCTACCTAGTTGATTCACATGGGAAAGGCTCATTTTATTTGTTAAATTTTCAATCACCCATTCTCTATTAATCATGTTTTTTGGTTCTATAATCATGCCCACTCAAATTTTATTTGGATTCACACCATTTTCAAACCCTTCTATCCAAAAGTTTGTACATGTAAGGTGGTGCTAATAGGGGACTCGATCACAATTCCTATAAAATTCACACCTATTTAGCATATTCTCAAGCTTAGATTCATGTTTAATTATGGAAAAAAAATAATGATGTTTTTTTCTCATGATTCCATTAAATATTATTTCCCTACTTATAATAAGGTTAATGTTATATATAATTTAATACTTGATATTTAGCTTCAAGTGGATAAAGTCCATCTAGAGGTGTAACATATCCAAAACTTTTCTAGATCACTGAAGGAGTGCCTCATATGTTATTAGATGAGTACCTATTGATTCTCACTATCATTAGTATCCAATTGTGGATTCAACAAATAAGGTAGAACCTATTTTAGGAGCATATGTCATAATGGCTCTCCCTTATAACACATTCTAACATTGCTTGTGATTCCTCTTCCTTTAGGTGGTTTTAGGTGGTAGGCACCTCTGCAAGGGAAGTTCCCTTGATTGGAGATTTCAATTTCTCCCTATAGAAAGGAAGATCCTAAGGAGAAATAATAAGATAAATATGGTATGGCCCATAATTGATATGGTCAATCTACCTGCTAGAAGTGGATTGTTTGGGGGGGGAGTGGCACTGGGGTGGTGGGGGAGATAAACTAAACAATTATTTGCATCCTCCACTTTTGCATATTACTCTAGTTTTTTAAATTACTTATTTTTTATATCCTTTTCATGGTCATTGTTAACTATGTTTTCATCTTTTCTGGTTGAAAATATTATTTAACTTGCTATTTTGATATTTATTGAATTTGGTAGGTGTGATTTCCATTAAGTTTGATTTTCTTACTCACTTTATTTTATATGAAAGCTTTGTAACATAGTAATTCTAACTTGGACCTCGACACTTTGGAGGGAAATGTGGTAAGGAACATTAGAACTATTTTTGGTTTATGCACCTTACCTTTTAAGTGTATGTCTTGCATTAAGTGGAAAGTACACATGAGGGGAAGAATATAATAATGCATTTAAAGTTTTTAAATTATGGTTAATAAACCCAAACACAACCAGGTTATGTTAAAGGTAAGTGAAAGATGAGTTAGGTTTTTCTCTTTTTATTTGGTATAATCGTGAATAAGAGTGGGAGATAAGATGCATGGGAGAGAAGCCCTAGTCAATCAAAAACTTGGATTTTGAATGATGAATGCATGTTATAAGTGGGATTTTAAAATATTCAATATGGATGGACATAGTATTTGTATTAGATTTTTTTAAGGAATCATTGGATGACTAATTTTGAAAACATTATATGCGGTAAGTGCATAGAGTTAGGGACCGAAAAGTAGACACATTGTGTTTAAATTGATTTCAATGTTTCCACGTACATGATTGTAAAACATGTGTATGTGGTCTTAGCACATAGGCTCAGGAATTACTAATCCAAGACTGTATACATAGTTTTAGTCTTTAAAATTATGTACGTGATTTTAGTCTTTATATTTATGTACATGATATTATTGTTATAAAAGTGTGTATGCAAAATAGTTTACTATTACATCAACATGCATAGTATACAAACAAAATAAACATTGAAGTATAATTTTACATTTAGATATGAACATATAGTTTTTTATACTTTAAGTTATATTTATTTATACACTTTTAGTATGTTTGAGAGTGGTTTCAGACCTCTAGGAGTTATAATGTAAATTCTAGGTTTTAAAAGGTCCCATCATATTTTAGACTTAATCAAATTCTAGGGTTTTAGGGTTTTAGATATAGCCATTTTTTAGGGTATCAAGATGTCAAGGAGACATCATAAGATGCATAAAGGTTTTATGAAGGGATGTAAGTGTGATAGAATAGTATGAGAAAATTTATCACAAAGTGCCATAAGTCGATCCCACCCCATTCTTTAATTACCCTTTAAGGCATACAATTTGGGAGAAATGCATTGGTGAGCCACTAATGCATACATGAACTATGTAATGCATAAAATTTTACACAACATGATTTATAGTTTTGGGATATAATTATAACATCAATCCCATGGAGAAAACACACACTTCACTTATTTCATTTCATGGATTATGGATATTTCTACCAAATTTTGATAAATTTAAGCATTTTTTTAGTTTATCAATTATTTGTAGTTAATCAACCACCCCTATCGACTAATATCTAATTAAAAAAAAACTTTCCATTATGATTGAACCTTATACTCCAAACCCTATATGTTAAACCATATGCCTTAATGTTTAATACTAAATCATAAACCCCAAGCCAATCAATTAAGCCCAAATTAACATCCTTTAGAGCAATAACTAGGTTCACAAGGATCAATTTTTCCCAAATTACATCAATAATTACCCTAATTGACTAATTAGCCTAATTTGTGATGACATTGGAGCTAAGTGAGCCCAAAATCACATTCTGTAATGATAAATAAGTTCAACAAGCTCAAATTGGCCCCAATTTCCTTCATGATTTAACTCTATACCCTAAAACCTAAACCTTCTACCTTATACCCTAAGCACTAAACCCTAAACACTAAATCATAAACTCTGATCCTTAAATCAATAAATTTAGCCCCAATTAACATCCTTTAGATTAATAATTATTTTCATATGGATCAATTCAGGTCAAATCACATCACTTATTACCCTAATTGACTAATTGGCTCAACCTATGATGACATTGGGGCTAATTGTGCCTTATATCATATTCCAGAGTCATAAGTAGGTTCAACAAGCTAAAACTAACCCCAATTGCCTTTGTGATTGGACCCTATACTATAAATCCTAAACCATATACCTTACACCCTAAGCCCTAAATTGTAAACTCTTTAAACCCTGAACAAATTGTATTAGCCTTAATTAACATCATTTAGACTAAGAATTAGGTTTTTAGGGCTTAATTTAGCCCAAATTACATCACTAATTTCCCCAATTGACTAACTGGCTCAATATGTGATGAGATTGGGGTAAAGTGATCATAATATCATATTTTATACTGATAAATAGGTTGACTAAGCTCAAATTATCCCCAATCACCTTTGCAATTGGACCCTATACCTTAAGTAATATGCCCTAAATCTTAAACATTAAATCATAAACCCTAAACCCTAAACTAATTAATTTAGCCCAAATTAACATCCTTTAGAGTAAGAATTAGGTTAACAAGGCTTAATTTAGCTCAAATAACATCAATGATTATACCAATTGACTAATTATCTCAATTTATGATTACATTAGGGCTAACTGATCCCAAAATCACATCTTATAATCATAAATAGGTTCAACAAGCTCATATTGGTCCCAATTTCCTACATGATTGGAACCTATCTCCTAGAATTTAAACCTTATATCATATATCCTTATCACCTAACCCTAAACTCTAAATCATAAACTCTAAACCCTAAATCAATTGATTTAGCCCCAATTAGCATCTTTTAGAATAATAATTACTTTCATAGGGCTCAATTCAGCCCAAATCACATCACTTATTGCCCTAATTGACTAATTGTCTCAACCTATAATGGCATTGGGGATAACTATGCCCAAAATTACATTTTATAGACATAAATAGGTTCAACAAGATAAAACTAGCCCCAATTGCCTTTACGATTAGACCCTATACCCTCAATCCTAAACCATATAACTTAAACCCTAAGCCCTAAGTTATATGCTTTTTAAACCCTAAACCAATTATGTTATCCCTAATTAATATCATTTATACTAATAATTAGATTCATAGGGATCAATCTGGCTCAAATTACATCACTATTTTTTCTAATTTTATTCAATGTCAAAAAGTCTAATGATAGTTAATCTCACTATAATTTATATAAAGGCAGGAATAACTACCAAAATAGATATCTTAGTCTTGCATGTATTGTATTTGACATTTTACTTTATCACCTTATTCATCTTAAAGAAAAGAATAAGATACTTTATGTTATAAAAAAATTACAAAAATGATAATGAGAAAATAGAAGAAAAGAAAGAGGAAATAATAGCTAGTTGGATAGTGGAATTTGGACTGGCTGAAAATAAATTTGTCCTATTGATGTAGACATGCTCTGGTATTTAGTTTAATAATATTTAAACATGTATAGTGGTAATTTATATATTTACATGATAATTCCTTGTTTTAGAATAGTGGTATGAGCAATGCTGATTAGCCAAGTGTTTGTTTCTTCATCAATCCCTTTAAATAACTTTGGATGGTTTTTTTAGATCAATAAGAGAATAAAAATGTCACTTATATTATTAATATCCCCTACATTAAAAATATCCATTCCAAATTTTTCTTCTTTGACTATTTTATAAAACTAGTCTTTTAACTTAACATTTGAACTTTGAAAAAAAACATAATGTGATATATGCAACTTGTGGCTTAAAATGTAGAAACATGTTCGTACATCTATAGAAATAATTTCATTGGTACATCAAATTAAATTGTGATTAACAACATTCATTAAATCCAATGTTTTGGGGTGGAAAAATCTACGTAAATATAGCTGCAAAATATAATTAAAAATAAAATAAAATGAGTCAAGTCAAAAGTAATGAGATAAAATATAGCACACCACATTTGAGTGAAACATTTCTTTGAAATAAGATTTGTGGTAAAGTGGAAATTTACTTCCACATTTTTTTTTATAAATTTTTTCAAAATTTACTTTCTGAATGTTAGTGGATTTATTCAATTATAAGAAAAATAATTATAATATTAAGATTTTTATTATTTTTACAGTGTATAAGAGTGAGTAATGGATTTATAGGAGAAATTATTTACATATTTTTTGCTCTGATGTGTTTAGAATCACCATCCGTAATTTATCATTAGAGAATTTTTATGAATATAACTATAGGCTAGTTTGCTTATAAATATTTTTAATGCTTTCAAAGATGTTTAAATGACTAGTTGTGTGTTATTAATGTTGAATAATGTTGCATTGTTAAATGATAAAAGTAAAATAAGTGACATTATTATTAAAATTAGCTTCTTTAGGGTTTGCATTGGTAATGAACTATAATATTATCAAGAAAATAAAACACTAATAGTTAAATCTTATGAAATAATACCCTATATTGATTTTTTCAAATAATTATAAATTATGTATAAATAAGCCTCAATCTAAAATTGGAATTGACATGCAAAATTCAGAAAGTTTCTAAAAAATAATAAATCTCAACATCCTATTTTAGTAGTTATTTTTAGTAAGTTTTGTACGCAAGAGTGTACAACTGTAAAAATATCTAAAATCAAACTAAAAACTAAAATTAACATATCGAATAAATATCGATTAAAGTTTAGGTTCGGTTATAAATATATAAAATTAGAAAAAGATGTATATTAATAATAAACTATAATTTCAAACCTTCATATGGTCACGTATGTCTTATAAAAATATTAAAAAATGTCTATAACCAATTTTGTTGAGATGGTTGTTTTGGTGTGAAGATGGACTCAAATGGAGCTATAGATAGAAAATTATGGACTCTAGAAGTTCAACCTCTTTTTTTGTATCGATTGTGGGACAAAGGATCACCTTAAAAAAGGTTGACTTACATAAGGAATGAAAATAAGGCTTGATTCATTACAAATTATTTTAAAATTTAAATAGATTTGGTTAATTAATATTAGGTGCTATATTCCATAAATGTTTTATTAGAAATTCATTTATTTATTATAATATTAGAGATTATAAAGGTTAAAATAACCTAAAATTACAAACTAGAGACTCAACTAAACATGAGAAGAGAAAATTTATGTTAAGTGGTAGTTTTTTTGCTTATTAATTATTAATCTCTATGCTTGACTAATCCTTACTCCTCCTCAATTTAAATTTAGGGCTCGTCGATTGATCTCTATGTATTCTCTCAACTTATGTTTTTTATAATGGTTTTCTCCAACAATGACCTTTGCCTTATAAATGCAAATGGAATGTCTGGTTTTGTGAGAGTGTTCCCAAAAAGCTATTCTTTTTACTTTTCTAGTCTGCTGTCAGTTTCTTGTTCCTTAATCTTGGTCTGGATGGATCTTCATGTTTTGAAAATATAGGAAATACCACATGAATGCACTATTTTTTACACCTTGATTTTTTACCAAGGATCAACTTGGTCCTTAAATAACTTTAAATATTGTTTTAGATTGTTTATATGTAACAAAGTGGTGGATATGTTTTGGCATTTCGAGATCTTGGTAATCTTGTTAGAAATACATTCAATGTCTATTAAGAAGGATACTTGACATGTTGTTGAGGTGTCAATTTTATGTTATTGGGTGTGATCTTCTTTGGATTATTTAAATTTTCTCTATAATTGCTTACCTTTGTATCCATTTTCTTAAAAACTATTGTAAATGGTCTAGTTATTGTTCTAAGTTATTAAAATCATAGACCGTAAGGGCTTTAGTGGATAGAGTCTTTAACATTCATGATTTTTTGGTTGGGTGATGGTGAGAAATGGTATGCAAATAAAGCTTTGTATGTGGACTTTTCAATACACTTTGTGTTCTAAATAACCATCTTCATTGTGAGAAAGGAGGACATCTAAGAAAGATAAGTTGTTTTTTTGTTTCAAATTCTTAGTGAATTTAATATTGGGAACCAAGATGTTGATATGTGTGTGGAATTATTTCATTGTGTCTCTACCATGTTACCAACACAAATTTATGTCATTAATGTATCTCTTCCACCATTTGGGTTTTAGATAAAAGGAGTAGAGAGATTTCTCTTCAAAATTTTGCATATAAAGGTTAGTCACAATTGGAGAGATAGGGGAGCCCATCACCATCCCTTCTTTTTGTTCATAAATGACCCCTTTTAAAGAGAAAAAACTATACCTAAGATAAAGAGAAACTAATTTAGCCATTTCCTCCTCAATACAAGCTTGAACGACATAAATAGTATCCTAAATTAGAGCCTTCAAGAAAAGGGGTACTATGTTGAAGCTAACCAATAATTCATTATCTTTCATTTTTTCTAATCTTTGATGAAGTTAAAAAAATTTATAGACTCTCAAATAAAGGAGAAGGTTTTCCCTACTATGTAATTTATTTTGAAGATAAAAATCCTCAAGATTATAGGTGGGAGAGTTTATGGTGTCTATGATTAGTTTGATAGGTATTCTAGCTTTATGGATTTGGGGGGCCCTATAGATTCTATGGGTTAATTATTTGTTAGGATTTTTTATATACATAGGATTTATTATGTTATTTGTATGTTTATGTGTGTATGGATAATCAATTCAGATTAGGTTCTTATTAGCATATTTTTCTTCAAATAAAATTGCACTATAAAAAGGTACAAAACCAATTCTTAATGTTATTTAGATTACAAATATTACATTAATCTAATGCTAACCCCAACTATGTTCTAACGACATAAATTTATGACCTAAAAAAATGTATTGATTATAGATAATAATAAAATGAAAAATGACATGAGTGTCAAAAAAAAAACTAAAATAAATAAAAACTTGTTGTCGTATTCATGTGTAAACACTGATTTGAGATTAACTCACATCATAATGACTACATGCTCAATCTCTAGCCTATGCATGTCTAGATATCAAAGGAAATTTTCAACCTTGCTTTGAAAGATGATGAGCTCACATATAGATGAGATTTATTCAATCTAACATTAATGAAAACATTTTTTTAGCTTAATAACACATCAAAAAACCTCTACATCCTTAAATATGCATTAAATCCAACAAAAAAAAAATGCAATCAAACACAATAAATAAATATCCATAATACATACTTGCAAAAATGGAAAAAGCTATCCATGCTATAGCTTGGATTTATTGACCACTTAACATTTTGTATATGCTACTTAGTTTTTGATAGGAAAATACATCTCCATTGACAAAGCTTTACCCTTCCATCATGGGTGAATCAAAGTACACCAGACATCAATAGTAAGGAAAATTATCTTATTTATCCTCTCATTTCAAATGGTGAACATTGATCAAATATAGGAAGGAGATGTCAGCCTGATAGATGAATGATTATCATATACATATAAAAATGATTAACACTTTTAATCACCATAATTTTTTTTAAGTAATAACAAAATACTATTCAATAAGAAAATTATAAAAATAATTAAATAATAATAAAAAATAAAAAGATTAAAAAAATATTACAATTATACCACCACCTTGTTTGGTAATTATATAATAAATTATTTATAGATATAAGTTTCTGTGCTAGTTTCACTTTCCATTATCTTATTCTTTCCATCCAATTCAACATTCAAGCCAACTTAGAAATTGATTTTTTTTTCCAATGTGTAATTACTGTAGTTTTCTTTGACATCATAGATAGATTCGATAGAAAGAAAATGGTCCAAGTTCATCCGTTATCTTGGTAGGGCAAAGAATACAGTTAACCTACCCTGGTAGCTCACTCTGTTAGTTCCTTATTGTAGATCCTAAATTTTGGATTTATACATTAAACTAGAGTATTTTACACTTGGAAAATATTAATCATGGTTCTATCCTTCAATTCTTAACCTACTTTGCTATTAAAAAGCTCACGTTCACCATCTCACTATGCGTAAATGATTTTTTTACAGTCTCAACCTAATATTATGATTATTTAGATTAATTGTAACTTAAAATAATATTAAAACCTAATATACATCATTCACTTTTAGTTACATAACTTTTTTCAAAAGTATCTTCCTAGACACTTGCATTCAGACTTGGACACTAATATTTATGCTAGTGTCCATGCTCCAATACCTATGTCCATACCTTATAAATATTCAATATTGTAAATATTTTGATATGTATGGGTTAGCCTATTTAATATCACTAACCCTTAAATGATAAATATTTCAAAATAAGTGGTATAAACATAAGTTTAATCCCACTCATTATTCATTTAACAAGCACCTCTCAAGCTTATACTACATTACTAAAAAAAATTACAAAACTATGTTATTCTACCCTATTTTTTTATATTTCTAAATTATTCATAGGAGTAGTCTTATTACATGTATAAATCATTAAAATAATATCCTATGATTAGTATTTTTTTAAATTTTAATCTAGATCACTACAAGCAATCACATATAGCAAATTAAAAAAATTGTTCACACTTAATCCCACATAAGGGGGATAATGACATCAATCTAAGGATTTATTTAGAGTATATGGATATGTAGGTATTTATAATTAACATAGGGGTATTTTAGGTAAGCTTTAATTCATTTAAGCTCACTAACCCCCATTTTTGAAGGTGTCATGCCTTAATTAGAGGATCTAAGGTTTTGATAAAAAAGACTGATATCAAGAACCTAGTTGAATGACCTAGACCTATAATATGAAATTTTGAATTCAACCCTAGTAGGTATAGGTTTAATTTTTATAAAAGAGTAAATATTATATATATGACACTAGTAATATAATCAAGGTAGTAGCGTTGAAGCTAGTGTCCACAGGATGATGGAAGTGTTTAGGCCGACAAAAAAATATTAGCATATGAAAATGAGATTTGGATATTCAAACATTCCATTTATACACATGAATTACTCATATCTACTCACACATCATTGTATAATCTATTTACAATTCTCCTTCATATTATTTTTATTAGATATTGAATGATTTACTTTCCATATTTGGCATATGTTAGATTCAATATATCTCATCAAAATATTAATATAATCTAAATTCATTTAATTGGCATTATTTTAAATTAGATTAATACTTATTTTATTTTTATACTCTTTTCATTAATATTTATTTTCAAAAATTGTTAAGCATTTGGTGAACCCGACCTTTGAGACTTCTCATGCAAATCCTAGCTTTCCCTAGGATTTTCAATCTTATAAGGTTTATGCTTGATGTGTTTATTCAAGTTTGTATTATCATTTGTATGTAACCTATGTGTAGTTTTAAAATAGGTAGGGTTCCTATTTAACCTTTTTAACTTCCATTTTAACACCTAAAATGTCTCAAGTTAATACCATGCCAAATTCTGCTAATAATGAGAGTGCCGATAATGACAATGAGAAAAATAATGAAAAAAATATTATAGAGGATGAGTATGATCATGAGGATAATGAAACACATGAAATAAATTAACATTAAAAAGTATATCAAGAGAAATTTAAATTTATTTTTCTATTTATAGAACACATTCATGAGAATCTTAAAGATCTCCATAGTAACCTTAATATTATATTGGAAAATTATCTCTTTTGAACAACCATTTATCTCTTTTGATAAAAATATTGGGGATATTAGATATATCTATTACACATTAGTTCAAATATCCCCCTCCTCTAAAATAACATTTCATAATACATCTATAATGGACATGAGATATGTTTTCAAACCATTATTCCCTAAAGATAAAATAACTATTGTTACATCCTCCATGGGAACAATTAATACTTCAACTCAATTACCCATTTAAAACCATATATTAACCCAAGTGGTGTTTTCATCCCCTTTAGTGACTTTTCAAATATAAAATCTAAATCCCAATTGGTATAATGTGCAAACTCTTCTCCAAGTTATTCAAGCTTTGGAAGCTATGGTTACCAACATTGAAAAAATTACTTTGAAATCAACTTATGCTATTGATTTAAAATATGCATTACATAATACTCTATCACCTAAGATATCATTACACCATTTAACAACCATTTTTTTATCACCATATTTCACACTTTATGATGGAAAGGGTGATTTTGAGAAGCATCTTTGATCTTTCTATGTAGCATCCCTTGATTGTGCTTCCAATGACAAAATTTTGACCATATTATTTCCAAGAAGTTTATAGGACTATGTTTTAAGATGGTTATATAATATACCTAATAAAATCAGTATGAGCATTCAAGTCTTTTATGGATCAATTTATCTCACATTTCTTAATCAACATTACTGAAAAGTTATCATATGTGTCAATTTCCAAGATTAAATATTGAACTAATGAGCTTATTAATGAATATGCCTTGAGATTTAATACAATGTTTTATGATATGAAAAATACATGGTAGGTAAATAGATTCAAGATATATTTAATCAAATTTTTTATTTATACCTTACATGAGTCTATTATTTTAAATAAAATTATATCTTTTGAGGACTTATGGAATATTGTTCATGATAAAGAAATGAAACTTATTTGACTAAACAAGATTAGGTATATAGAATACATATAGATTACATCCACTACCAAGTTTCATATCAAATAAAAATATAATTTAAAACCTATTGATGCTAAAAATGAAGTAACTACAATGGTTGATATAGTTTCAAAACAACCTAATAGGCTCATCTTATCTAATGCACATAATAGAAAATTTACACCATTAACTATGTCCCCAGCTTTTCTATTTACAAAGCTAAGTGAGTGTCTTCTCATATCTCTCCCTCCTCCTATGGTTGTTGATAAGAGCTTCACTCTACCAAAAGGATATGGTGCAAATTATTATTATGACTACCACCAATGTGTTGGGTATTCTATAAATAGATGTTTCAAATTGATGAACAAGATACATGACCTTATTGATAATGACCAACTCATCATTGAGGATTCTCCAAAAGATTTAGGATCACAACCTAATGATCATATAAATAAAAATCTATTAAAAATGCATTACAATATTAATGTAATGAAACCCAAATGTGAAAATTACATATCATACACATCCTCCTCCACCACATTATGGGTACACATTAAATAGGGTTATTAGCTAGAATTGTTTTGATATCTCTGTAAGGAGATATTTTCCCCTATTCATACAAGTTGTAGTTCAACAATACCAACAACACCACCGAGTATGAATCTTTATTGCTTAGATTAAAAGCTGCTCATGTTAAAGGTGTTGAAATTCTTCATGCTCAAAGAGATGCAAAACTGATGGTTTTTTAGGTGAAGAATTTATATCAAACCAAGAATGAAAGATTGCAACATAATCACAATTTGGTATGGAACTATATTGAAAGTTTTGATGCTTTCAATATTTTTTCAATGCCCAGAGAGCTTCATAATCATGCATATTCATTGGCTATCTATGTAACCCTCATGGTTCCTCACAAAGACTTTGAAGAGCACCAGATTAGGCTGTTCTTTCGACCAAGTGTACTTAATAATGCCAACCATTGGAAGGTGTTTGATGGGGAAAATAAAATCATGTGCTTGACTAAAATAGAAGAGTAGTGAATTATGGTAGTGGACTATATTGTTGTATATCAAAACTAGGTAAAGAAACTCTTTGATATGAGAGCAAGGATTCTTGGTTTTCAGATTAGAGATCAAGTTTTGTTGTGGAGCAAGAGGAGAAACCCAAAAGGAATGCACAAAAAATTTAATTCCTGGTGGAGAGGTCCATTCGCCAATCACCGATTATAAGGTAAAAATGGTTTCTTGATGGTATATTAGGACGGAATGCCATTTTCACTGCCTCACAATGGGCAGTATCTAAAACACTTCAATCCTTGAAGTATCAGATAAGTCCAGTTGTACATTTGTATAGTATTTGTTTGTTTTGTGTTGTTCATTTCATTTCTTGGCATCTTTCTCTTTTTGGATGGCATAACTCTATATCCCAATGGCATAGATGAAGGCACGTAGAGTCTGGATTCTACTCCCTTCGATCATTTTTACAATCGATAAAAGTTCCCCAACGAGAGCCATCTGTTATTCCCAAAATATGTCACTTATCTTTTTAGACAACATGTCGACCATTTTGGTCTTGCAAGCCAAAATGGTCTCTTTATTTTTCAAAAAATGTTTTGAGCAGTCAAATTCTTCAATTAATGAAGCCTTTTCAAATAAAGAAATCACAAATTCAATAGGCGAGCTTTCACAAGAAAAAGTTCAAAACACTTAAGGCATTTCCTAAAAATTAAAAGGATGGTTCAACACTGAGGTTCAATCAAGAAGGTTTAACAACGGGGTTCAAAGATAAGGACTGAACCATTGAATCGTTAAACCATTAAACTTTGCTTCCAAGATTTCAAAGGGTTTAAAGGTTCAAAGTTCGAGTGGAAGGTTCAAGAGAATGGTTCAAGCAAAAGGTTCTAGAAGAAGGTTCAACAAAATGGTTTAAAAAATTGGTTCAATGATACATTGAACTCCTAAAGAAGACTAAGTGAACGTGGCTCTTTGTAAGAAATATTGAACCGTCGAATTGCTGAACAGCTAAACCATTGAACCATTAAACTGGAAAACTCAAAAAGGTTCAAGGTTCAAAATGGTTCAAGTGACCAGTGACCAGTGACATCCCCACAGATGTCAAATTTAGGACAATGGAATAACTGTTAATTTTTAAATGGTATAGAATCGGGAACAAACTCAGTGACCAGCTGAGGAAGGAGCCGAAGGAGCCAACAGAAAATGAGAAAATAGCTCAAGAGCTGAAATCACTAGGAAGAGACAAAACATAGCAAGGAAAGAGGGAATGATATAGAGAATCCAAAAATATATATAAAAGAGTTATTCCAGTGGGTGTAGTAGTCCACCAAGTGGATATCAGAGAGTGCAAGCATTCAATGGTGCAGCCTATTTTTCTTTGTTGAGTAAAGCCGAGTTGACAGCTGTGTAAGTATCATAAAAGAGGACCAGGTGGCCCATACTTTGGAGAAGACATTTGATATAGTTAGAACACCAAAGTCCAAGCTGGTAATCTACTCTAGCATGGCCCTTTCATAAAATTTCTAATGCATTCAATATAACATGGGCCATTTCATGAAAACAAGTGCCAAAGTCTTTCTTTGGTTTCTATATATTGTAATCTCTTAGTTTGTATAAGGGAGATATCTCTATTATTAGAAGTGAAACTCTACCCAAATTGAAAGGCACTCTTGAGACTTTGAGCTCAAATTGTTAATCATATTTTATCAAGTGAATGAGAAAGCAAGTGACCTTTTAGACTTTGTGTTGAAATAGCTTGTGTTATCTAGGAAATGGTTCTTATGTCTTTTTCCTAAATATAGTCTTGTCCATTTAATCAAATAAGCATAACTAGTGGAAATAATCTAGAAGATGTCCTGAAGCTGACTATGGGAGACTTTGTGCTGCCATAATTGTCTTTAGTCTATTTTGTTTTGTATTTTAGTGTAAAGGATATTGAAGAGACTTTGATTTCCCCTTATCCTTCGTAATATTTTAATCTATTGTAGTTTTAGGTGGAGAATTTGGGCTGAACTCAATTCTACTGTGTCACTTTATCCGAAATTAGTATGAGAAGCAACAAAAGACTTTGTGCTTTTGTGGGTTTTTTGTGGTTACAGTTACTACCCAAGAAGTCTTCCTCTAGTTTTCTGAATATCATTTTTGAAAGGAGAGAAATGCCTTCAGTAATTACCCTAGAATCTTCCTTTACTTTGTGAAGATTATCTCTAAAAAAAGAGAGATGGATGGTGTTATCTCACCCCTGAGTGTATTTTAAGTTTATATTAGTATATAGTAGTTTATAGGGAACCTCCCCTTGATGAGAGGAGAGATTTATCTCATTATGCTATGGTAGACATACCCATTTTACCATATAAATATCCTTGTGATGTGATTGATATACCCATTTTTATGTCAGTTAGTTGATGACAAAATATTCACCCAACAAGTTGGTACACCTTCATTAGTTCAAATTTGGTGATACGATACTTATTTTCAATAAGGAGTACCGTAAGAAGGGAAAAATCACACACAAGTGGTTTGGACCTTTTGTCATCACCACCTATCTAGAAAATGGGGCTTTTTATCTCTCAAACCTCAAAGGCAAACCCCTACAACACCTAATAAATGGGTTCTACCTCAAGACACTTCATGTCTAGGACCCATGTGGTCCTCCAGGAAAGTCGCCTATGGTGGTAAGGTGAACCTTGACTCTCTTCTATCAACACCAACCTCTATACCATTAATATATGTTTGTGCATATGGCTTCTTTATTAACAATTCCTAATATCTAATCACATGTATATAGTAGTCTATATTATATGAAGCATACACATCACACACAAAATCATATACAAACATGTGCTAATAATGAGAAAACCATATTTTATATATATATATATATATATATATATATATTGCAAAAAAATACATGTTTTTCTCTAGGTACATCACATGGGCTTGCAATCCCAAAAAACTACCATGTGTGTGGCTACATATTCATACCCAGTTAACCTATGACTAGGTGGTATCTATGATAGTTATACATCAGGTGGATATATCAATCTCTACCTCTTAAAGAATTGAGCTATAACCTCCTCTAGTGTAACCAACTAGTCTACCCTGACTCTAAGTGCCTTATCTCTTCTGATCTACTCTCGAGCTAGCGCAACTCATAGCCAATTGATCTTGGTCTTGGATCTCACTAGTATCACCTTAGTCTCTACTATAGCCACCCTATGGTTTATCATCAATGACTCATGCCAAACTGACTCAGCCTCTAGCTAAATAATCTTATGTCATGCCCTTGCCAGCTCAAGCAAGGCTCATGCACCCACACACTAAAATTGATTATGTGGTTCTACCCCTACTGGTAGATGTGGTACCTTCTCTATCAATGGTGTCCCTATTGCATCAAGGAATAACTCCCTTAGTAGTGGGTATACCTAGGGTCTAGTATAACTAGGCTAGTTTCTTGCACACACACACACACAGAGCATATGTGTTAGCTACATATATGCTCTCACTTAGGATGAGCATAAAAATAAAGTGATATCTAGAAAATACACTTGTCTTACTTGGTAATGTATATGGCCTCTATGGCACCCATATAGGTCATTCTCCTTTTGGTGGTAATGGTATTCATCATGTTAGTCTCTCTCCACTATTTCCCCCCTCATTCTACCTCGACTTTCAACCATGCTCATCTCTAACTAGCCTGGGCTGAGCACATCTCTTTCTTGCCACTAGAGCCTACTTCTTAGGATGAAGGTATGGTACTTGTAGACCTAGAATCTCCTCTTGGCATACATAGGTCTCTACTACTACATCCTCTATCCAAACCACAGACCCATATGGATCATGGACATAGATCACTACTATGTCCAGATTTAGGGTGGTTCACATGAGACCATTCCTATTTGTGAACCATGTAGCCCATGTTGTGCTTATCTCTAGTGTTGAGTTTGCATTGATAACATATGGTATCCTTAGCCTCATTTTTTTGAGCCTCTTATAGGCCCAAGCTATGAGTAAGCTAGGCTAGATCATTCCACCTACACCTATGTGTTAGATGTAATTTATCTATTGGTATAGTCCACCTAGGATATACTAGCCCTAGGCATATCTCTGGCCTCTCTTTATGTGTTGGACAACTCTTATCCATGAGAGTGGTAGTCATCTTATACTTTGGCTGGTGTAGAGCCTCCTGATTAGAGTACCTACTATCATTGTCCTAAGTGGTGGAACCCTTGGTGACTGCTATGTGATCTGAACCCCATGGATGTTCCATTGAGAGTAGGGTCCCACCAAGTAGACCTATACTACCACTACATCTTGTACCAGTGGTAGGTCTATCTCTCTACCCATAGGATCTACCCCATAAATCTGGTAGACATTCTCTATATTGATGATGGCCTCTAGCTCAGGCCCTAGTTGGAACACATGCCTTTTTAGTACATATGTAATGGCTAATGCATTAATTAGGTCTCTAGAATAACATAATGAAGGTACATGCACTAGCCTCCAAAAACCTACACTCTATAGGCATTCTTGATCCTCTACAAGTAGATCATCCCACTCTTTAGATAGCCATGATGGGACTCTCTCTTGATTGGACACCTCACATGGCTTATCTATCTAGGCCTAGTACTCTCTCACCTATGAAGGCTCTCCCTCCTCTGGTATACTCAATATTTAGTGTATCTATACAAGTGAGAAACATAAAACCAAGCTAGCATAATAGTCATGAAATAGGTAAGATGGATTAACAAACATAATTTTAATCTAATTTTATCTATTTCCCCTTCTTCTCTTTGATTCCAACCCCTTCTAGGAGCTTTCAGGACTTTTTAGGCTCTTTGAGGCTCAACCTTAGCCTACGTTAGCCAAGACCACAACTTTCTGGGCAAAGTCATGACCTTGTAGTGGCACAGGCCACAATTTTTTTGGCCTAGCCTAGCTAGGCCATAACCTACATGGGATGTCCTAGGGAACCCTTTTGCTCCCCATTTCTCTTTCCCTAGGAATAGTTTGACCTCTCATTTGTCCCATTTTTTGTCTTCCCTAGACCATCATTTTGCACTCCTATTTCATTTGATTCATCTATTAAATCATTTAGAATGAGTGAAAATGGCATTAGGACCTCCCAAACCTCAAAAATTTGAATAAATTTGAAAAAAAGGACTTACTCGGACCATCCTATGTGTCTCTAGCATGTTTTCATGTTCTTATTCCCTTCACTTGGGCTTTGGGTTTCTCTTGGGCTCTCTTTTGGTTCTATCAAAGTGAAAATAAGAGTGAAAATGACCTCTTTTCTCTTTTTTCTTCTTTTTAGCCTTTTTGGGATTTTTTTTCCCATTTTTGCATTTAAGACCACAAGACCTCCATCTTAGAGGTTTTAGCATGTTCTGAGTGCATTGATAGCCTCCATTTTTTCATTTGAGGCTTCCTTAGGCCTGACCTAGCCCTATTTTGGTCCCTAGGATCCCTTTTAGGTCCTTGATGACCTCCGAAGGTTGTGTCCCATTTTGTGGGAACCTATGGATAGAAGTTACTTTCTATACTTCTTTTAGTTAATTATTTTTCTACTTTCATGTAGTCGATCTGTTCGAACTCCCTCTCTCTTTTTTCATCATGGTTGTGGGTTGATGGTGTTAGCTAGCTATGGTGGTTTGAGACTTGCTTTAATCTCGCTGACCAATCTTCATCTTCTCTGAACTTCCTCCCTCTTTCCCTATTTGCCTCCTCCCATGACTAGTGTTGGTTAACCACTTTAGTTTTGGCCTGGTTTTATTTTTTGACTCCATTATACAACTCACTTACTTTAATCTATGTTGAGATAACCTTTTTATAGTTTTTAGTCCTGTGTCCTTGAACCCTATCATGGTGCACCTCTCAGTGGTGATTTAAATAGATGGTGGTAGTTAGGGCAACCCAGGACCTACAACTACAACTTGGGTTATTGATGATCTATGGGGCCATGATTTTGTTACAATTGGTCATTTCTTGATTAGTGAGATGAATAATGCCATCGAGTATCAAGTAATAATTAGTACCTTGACTGATGCCCTGAGTTAGGTGTATACTCTATGTAGTTGTTCTTTGACTCAGTCTTAGTCATGTCTCAACTCACTGGTTTCTAGGATATCCTTAGCTCTGAGTTACTCCTCCTTTTTGAGGTGGTGCATGATTTTCTCTCCTTCTTTGAAGACATCCAATTCACCCATATCCCTCATAAGGAGAACACTTGGGCTAATACCTTAGTGAATGTAATTTTGGATAGTATGATTTAATTTGATATCACTTGTGCTCCCTATTTGTAGGAGCTAGAGTTGGATTTTGGATTATGTAATATCTACACTTTCACCTGTGGATTACATCATCAACACTCTTCTATCGCCATCCTTATTTGGTAAGTGTAGGTAATGTTTTTTGTTATATTTTCAATACTTGATTTAGTTTTATTTGGTGTGGATTCTAGTTACTTCACATCATTCTTTGTTCATTTGAACACCAAATACTCATACCTTAGGGGCATATGTAATCATACTTCTCACGACCCTACTCTTCCCTATGATTACACATTGGCTCATGTTTAGATTACCAACACTTTTTATCCTACTTAGAGTCATAGGCCACTCACTTAGACGTTTCTCTCATGATACGTTCATCCCCCATACATCCTTAGTCCATCTCGACCCTTTCTCACACCAAACAGACTCTGTAGGGACCCCCAGGACCCATTCAAGAAGTTGTTAACTTGACTAGGCCCCTATTTGACCCAAGCCATGGCTTAGGGAGGAAAATCATGGACTACGCCACTTGTTTCCTTCATGAAAGATGTATCTTAGGCCATGGCCCAAGTAGAATGCATGAAAAAGTGTTTTGAACAAACCCAAATAGATAGAAACAACTAGTTTTTTGTGGTTTGGCAAATTAGGGTAGTTTATATTTATTTTTTCTCATTCATTCACTCTCTTTATTAATCTCTCTCTTCTCATTACATAATATTGTGATTATTTTTCCATCTCTTTACTCTCATGCCTTCTTAAATCTCTCTTGATTCATTCTTGGCACTTTTGAGCTTGATTTGGGATAGTGAATCCCATATGCTGCTACACTCTTGTTTGGAGACTCCATTGCTACTCTCAGTTGTTCTTGATTCCTTGTTGGCTTGATCCCAACCTCCTACATTTGGCATTGCACCTGGTTTATGCACTTGGTTGGAGCTCTTACATCATTGCAAGTTCACACTTTACCTCCTCCTTTACTCTTGGATTTTGGTTTGAACTTCAACTTGAATCTAACATGGTCTTCCTCCTACATTACTTCCTAGCTCAGATTATTGGTTGGTAGAACATATACACTTCATCTTTGAGCTTGATCTAAGGGAAATTTTCTATGCAAAGTGAAACTCCATTGTTTGTGTAGTGTATATGCTAGGGTTTGAATTGTTTTAGTGAAATATTTGTTTTATATATAGCTTAGAGTAGTTTCCAAACTTTGTTACATTTGTAGATAGCTACTTAGAGTAGTTTCCAAAGTTTATTACATTTGTATATATTCAAAGAATATTTTCATGGCTTGAAATGTTACTTTGTTGATTACCATTACTCTCTTTGGAATCCTTTCTCATTACATAAGTAGAGATATACATATGTTCAAAACACACTAGAAAAATTGATCAAACACTCTCTCCCTCTCTTGCTAAAAACTAAAATAATTACATGATTAGAAAAAAATAGTGTTGCTTTGAAAGGATAACTCAAATCTAAAATAGGCATGCTCTTGAACCCTTGCCTAGAAACGTCTTTATTATGCAAAACATATTTCATTTATCCTTAAAGTGCCTTAATTTATAGATTTATATTTAATTGGTTATCTCATTACATTCAGTATTGTTGCTTTCATATTGTCTATGAAACTAATAGTATAGTTTTATCCACTTGCTTTACTTTGGTTGGATCCACTAGAGGTTCTTGCATACTTTGTGTGTTCATTTTTACTAGCTCCACCCTAGTTTATAAGTCTATCTATATCTTGGTATAAGCTGACAAACCAGATAGCCACTATAAACCTCTTGTATCCCATAAAAACCAATAAGAGACCAATAATTAAGAGGCCAATACATAGATATGTATAATGTATTCTAGGGGGTCCTCATTTTCACCTCCACAACCTAGATAGTTATTGACAATAGAGTAACATGTTTTAGAGAGGGTAAAAATACCCAATATTACATCAAGTAAATCACATAGTATAAATAATGGATTATAAAAATCACTGTAGATTCTAATTCTACTTCACAACCACATAATCCTATTTGGTGTACACAAAGTATTATAGATTCTATAGATCTAGATTTGGAATATATACATGATCTTTGGCAAGAAGACCAATTTATTGTACCATATTCAGAGTATAGATCACCATCAGATAATCCAATATATGGGATCATTGGATATCATTTTATATCCAAACATTTGAAAAAAGAAAAAAACCAAAATAAAAAAATCAAATATTAAAAAAATATGAAAACATTTCATAAAGCAAAAAATAGAAAAATATTTAGCATTTCACATATTTACTAGATTTTACATATGTTGTTTACTTTATATTCAAATATAGAATATCATTTATGTACACATATATGTTTCATATTGATTTGAGTATGATATAGGCATATATTAGATCCATGATACATGAGATTGAAGATGTTGGACATTTCCTCTTCCCATGTGAAACACTATTTTTTGGTATTCTTACTTCTATTCTATCATAATTAACATAGGTTATATTATTTTATTATCATTTTCCATTATCACATTAGGATTATAGGCTAACATTACACATGCTTATAGTCATGCTATTATCTTAAATGGTGTATTTGATATGTTATTTCACATGACATTTTACTAACATATGTATGAATGGGCTAGTATGTCATGCTTATGTTATTTACTTATATTTCACTTATTTCATATCTTCATATGTCTTACTTGATTATACTTATTATTTTATTCATTATCTTGATTGCATAACATTTGAACACATTCATTGCTTGCTAGCCATAGTGCCCTGAGTGTTTATTATTTCTTTGGTGTGTAGACATTTGAATATGTCCTCTACTTGAGTGTGTGGCATTTAAACATGACCATTATTTATGATCTAATTAAACCCCTATTTTCATGAAATTGAGTACTCTTGTGTGTGTGATTTAATTTTTTTGATCTTGTTACTTCTAGATGTTGCCATGATTCATACCATACATATTAGGGCTTGATATGCATGAATACTATGAACTTCATTGATACATATGCTTGACATGATACCATTATATTTTACTTACTACATGATTGATACAAATATGAAATACAATTGACAAAATTGGTATAATTTGATATACTTTAAATGATTTAGATAAACACTTGGGGCAACATCTTAAACATTTAGCATAGTATTTTTTATATTTTTATCATGTATTATACATAATTTATAGAGAAAAGGTTATATTTTGATAGATGCTTCAATTGAATATAATTGAGGTGTATATTAAATGTAAATACACCAACTTATAGTTACATTATTTAAATCATACCAATATTCATGCATCAACCTTATCAAGATGCATCTTATGAGATTTTACTTATTGTAATAGTTGGATTCCTTGATTTGTATGATCAATATTCAACACTCTCAATGAACTTGGAAATAATTATATTTCTGTCAGGTTGATATGGTTACACCTTATGACTTGGGTGAGATTGGATATAATATGTTTACATTTGAGTTGCATGATTGAGATTCAGTGCTCTTGATGAACTTGGTATGACTCACCCTCATATCTTACATCTGGCATTATTACCCCCAAGTTCCCTTATTCACTTCTCTAATATTTAGTTATGGCCATCTCTCTAATGTTTCAACTAGGAATCAACATTACCAGAGTAAACTATTAGGGGGAAACATGGTTGCATCATCATATTGGTGTACTCTTTCTTTTATCTCTTTTATTTCAATTGTCAATTTCATATTATATGCACTAATAACACCTATAACATGCTATTGGTTATAGGTCATAAACACACAAAAAATTAAAATAGGTCTCATTAAGGCATGTTTTACATGACATGATACACATTTATTTCCTTTAACCTAGTAATTTCATCCTTATAAGTTACTATATTAAAGAGGAGGAGAGGAGGGGTGGTGAATGTAGATACTCAAATATGGATTTATATATTAATATAGTCATGTACACTTTCCAAATATATGTCATGGTTAGACCCTTATGTTTTTGACCTACCTTGTAGCTAAAAGGCTTGTGTTTAACATCTCACTCTACCTAAATTCTTGTCTTATACTTTGACCCTAATATTTTTATTACCTAGATCACCTGTAGCCCACATATGATTAAACCTTGATACATATAATTCACTATTAATTAGAGAACTTCAAAAAATTCATATCTTCTTAGACATTTGTGTTCAGAATTGGACATTAGTGTCTATGCTAGTATTCATATTCCAATACATATCCATACCTTACAAACACTCAAATTTAAAAATATTTAGATATGTATAGGTCAACCTATTTGATTTCATTAACCCTTATATGGTAAATAATTAAAAATAGGTAGAATTAATACAAGTTAAATCCCACTAAATAAAATTACAAAATTGGAAGATGAACACAAACCAAATAATGAGGGGCGAGATGGATCTGGAACACAAAAAAGGTGGAAATAGCCTCAAATGATGAGATTAAAGCATGGATGTATGTGAAGTCAAATAAAATAGTCTAAAGGGTATGTTACATGAAATAACATTTATGGGGAGAAACATTACCTCATTACATAATACATCATTATAGAGGAGAAATGCTTATTGAATAGGATGAGCTTCGAACAATAAACTACCAAAATTTACTAGAATCAACATTGTTTAATATTACTTACAATAGATGATAAAAATATTATATACATAATAAATAAGGATATAGGCCATAAATGAAAAACTAAATATCAATGCCATAAGGTGGTGTAATACCCATAAATCCACCATCAGAAGTTGGAACAATTTTTTCGTATAAACTAAGATAATATTTATTGCATTAGAGAGTTATTTTTTGGAAATAAGGAATTATGGGAAAAAAATAATGTAAGTATATAGATTTAAAAGTGTGAGAATGTTTAATCTACAAAAAGATAAATCAATAAACGTCTATGGGATTAATTATTTTATTAGAACCTAGACACATATCCAAGGACATGGTATATACATCAATAGATGCAAAAAAGAACTCATATATGGGAGGACATAAAAATGATTTTTTGTAGAGCATTAAAATCTTGGGTTCCAAATATCAGGGTCTATTGAGCATTGTGTAAGATAAAACATTCTTATTCATACAAGAATCCAACATAAAAAAATTAATTTACTATAATAATACTAGAATAAATAATGTTAAGTAATACATATTATTGGGAACAAACTGGTATAATCACAAGATAGTTATGAAAGAGTGCACAAAAATAGTAAAATAAAATAACTTGAGAGTATCACACATTGCATAAAATTCACAAAACAATAGGAGGTTTAGGAAAAACCAGAAAAATATAAAAGTATAAATTGAGGAAGGAGCATGGAAAATCTTGATTGTTATAGAAGTCAAAGAAAAATATTTTTACCTACTAATCAAACTTAGAAAAGAGAATATTTATATAGAGGGTAATCCAAAAATGGTGAAAGTAGGAAATTCCTAGGGAGGAGAAGAAATAGAATATAGATAAGAGTTATTAAGGTAATATGAATACTTATTACCATGAAATTTAATAGAGCTAGGAGGAATAAAATATGAAGTTGGGACTGTTAAAATTCAACTAAAAAAGGATATAAAAAAATGACCATATAGACTCAATTCAAATGTAAAGGCAAAGTTTAAAACTAATTTGGTTAAGATGTTATTTGATGGAATAATAACCCATATAGAGGCCACATAATGGAAAAATCCTATGGTGTTTTAAAATAAGAAAAATTGAGAAATACACATCTACATTGACTATATAGAGTTGAATAAGTCCTATTTGCATGACCCATTCCCAACATCATTTACTGAAGAGATACTAGAAAATGTTGTGGGAAGAGAGATATATTCTTTTCGTTATGGATTTTTTTGGATATCATTAGGTATGCCCTTTGGATTGAAAAATATGGAAACTATGTTTAAATGAATAATGGTGAATGCATTCAACTATGTTTAGGATATCTTAAAGTAAATAGATGTAGAACTAAGGCCACTTGAAGGAAGACTTAGAAATTAGTTGTGAATGGAGCTCTATTTAAACCCCACACTATGGTGAACAACAATTATAAAAATACTAAAGGAACTTATTTGGTGGCATTTTCCTTCCTATAAATCAAGTAAAGTGAGGGTAGTACATTACGTTATGTCAAACATATAAGTACTTAGTCATTGATCATGTTACTTCTCCATTAGGTTAGCATTATCCTTCCAGATTGGTAAGTTTAGTGAGGGTAATATGGTGTCTTTCTCTATATGTCTAATTACTTGGTTGTTTATCATGTTAAAATTCCCTAGTGGGTCACATAGGAAGGTAGGAGATAGGAAGAAGGGGTGATGAGGACAAAGTGGAAAAATAAAATTGAAAAAATTGAAAACTACAAAAACAACATTGGAAAAAGGGAAAAACATAAAAATAGTTTGAAAAAAAGATAGAAGTGTAGACAAAAATAATTTTGAAAAAATAATTAAAAATATTAAAAAAAAACCTCAAAGAAAGAAGTAAATAGATATGAAGAATAAATTAGAACCTAGATAAGAATAAAAGTAACTGCATCTAGAATAAAATTAAAAGTAATGGTAATTAATTAAAGATGTAAATAAAATAAAGTAGTTGATGTTATATCCATATAATGATACATTTTATAGGTTAGATTAGAAATAAATAAATAAATTAAATGCAAACAGTGGATGTCAGGAACAACCAACATAAATAGAAAGTGGGGTAAAAGATGATGATGTCATAAGGATAAGATCAAACAAATGAAAAAGGAGAAAAAGACAAGTAATTAAACATCAAAATAGATGAAGTGGGTGAAATATAAATTTGAAATAAATACCATTAAATACTTCACTTCAACACCATGATTAATGGATAAATAAAATGCATTATAAAATAAGGGTTTTACTAATGAATAAATTACACAATCATTTGGGCACCAACATTCAATTTTTTTTAATGTGAAGTATTAACAATCTACTTGATCTTGTTTTTAGATATACAAAACTTAGAAATATGGATATAATCTAATTTTTAGCTTCCAAGTAGATTAAGTAGCTTAGATTCAAAAAATGTTTAATGAAATCAAAAAAAATAGATCCATAAGGTGTTTTTCCTATCTTTCCCTCTCTAGTAACACATTCAAAAGATATTTAAAAGTACATTCACTAACATTTGGCATAAATTGACCATAGAGTTTTGGAAGTAAATAGAATTAGAATGATGTAACTAAATCCCTAAATACAATAACTAGAATACAAGGTAGAGTATATCATCAAACCAAGGATGGAATTAGATATATGGAGTCAATTTCCCTATTTTTTATTAATAAAAAATACCACATAGGTGATTCTTATTCAAACTCATGAAAATATTTTGTACCTAAAGTAACCCTACTGTATTACACCAGATGTAATCCAAGCTATGATGGATTAATGTATGAAAGGCACACTACTCATAAGTATGAAGGGAAAAAAAAGTGTTATAAAAAATTTAGTAGCCTAGCTCATAGGGACAACTTTTAATCATTGATTCCCTTTAACTTAGAAAATCAAAGAACATAAAGTATGTTTTCCCACAAATAAAATTGTGAGGAAGGTATACTACATGAACATGCTTGATTTGATGACTACAAAGAGTATGAAAATTATGTGGCATATGATTTCCTTTAGCATGTAGTATGATTTGGCTATTATGCTCTATGAACAATACCTAGAAAATCTCTAGAAGATTTAAAAAGGTACACATGAGTTTTGTTATTTTTAACTTTTATTATTCTTAGCCATGTAATTCATGCATATTATCTTTGGTCATGAAGGTTTAGTTTAGTGGCCCTAAATACCCCTATATGAGCTTAGAGAATAGATACATTAGAAGGAATACTTGTATTAAAAGAGGTAGGCCATTTTTTAGCATGGGAGAAAATAATTAAGAACATGGTAGCTGGGAGATTCAACATAGCTAAAGAGATAGTGAAAAAATATTACACATTAGTCAATTTCATAGTAGTTATATATAATGTCTATATAGAACCATTTAATAGAAAAACTGCTCCACTTCCACCTCTTCCCTATGATGTTAGTCATTAGCAAATTAAAGTAGTGATAATTAGGTATTAGATTTTATTATAGGACCCCATATTAGAATGATTCATGAGTAAAGTAGGGGGTAGTTCTCATCCCATGGATGAAGAAGAAATATATACATTGGATAAACCATTACTATAGAAAGCTAAAGAAACATCTTAGATAAAGTCTAATGTATGTAAAATTTTACAAAAATTCAAAGAGGAATTGAAAGACTAGAATATTTATTAGAAGTAGGAAAGGAGGAAACTACACCATTTGTAATTAAGGATTCTACTATTGGTGAGATGTTAGGAGAAGAATAAATGACATCAAATGGAACTCCCTCATATTCTTTAAGAGAAAAAAACATCTAAAATAGGGGAGGGGACCTCACAAAATCAAATATAAAAATCATATAGTAGAAGAAAAATAGGTATTCCCCAAAAACATCCTTATCAGTATGATAAAAATTACTATATATGAGTGGGGAGTAGATACAAAGAAGTCCATCATATCCAATACCAAAAATAAATAGAAAATAAAAAATAAATAAATCAAAAAAATAAAAATAAACTCTTGTGATACATTTAGATAAAAATTCATTAGATGAAGGGAATCAAGAGGAAAATTAGAAAAGTGAAGAAGGGAATACCACTATATAAGTACTAGATATGAATACATTGTTAGGAATGTGCAATAATAAATGAGGGAAACCCATAGTGTCAAAAATTTATTAAAAAAATTGATTATTGAGGGACGATATAGGGTAGTCAAAGAAAGTTTAAATTGCACAAAGTTAAGCCCATATTAATTAGATGATACAATAGGAGGACTCCCTACTTACCAACATGAAAAAATAATACAATCAAAGGAGAAAAGGAAAAGAACTCATATGATGGTGGAAAAGTATCAAGATGAGGCACTTTAAAAAATAACGGAGGAAACACCTACATCCCTTGAGCATACAAAGACACTGAGAAAACTCCAATAACGTAAACTAAGAAGCATACAAAATATTTATTTGGTAAGAAAGACACTATAAAAATAAAAATTAAAAATATTTAAAGAATTGGAGAATGCCGCCGTTCAATAAAGATTACATCTACAAAAATAACTAGATGAAAAGATGATAAAAATAAAGGAGATTTTAAAACTAGCCACCCAATAAGGTATAAAAGTTCTTAAAATGTGAAGGTGGAAAAAAAAAAAGAAGAAAGTTAAAAATTATAAAATGAGATGTAAAAAAGGATAATAGAGGAGGTAAGAAAAAGGAAAATGGAAGAAGAAGAAAAGCAAAAAATTGAGGAAAATAAAAGAAAAATAGAAGAGATAAAGAAAGCAACATAAAACATAAAAATAGACTATAAAATGAGGAGGAAGATAAAAAATGGAGGAAAAGGAGAGGGATAAAAAGGAGGAAAATAAAAAAATAAAGAGGAAATAAACAAGAAGAGAAAACACATAAAATTAATGAGGAGAGGAAAATAAAAATAAGGAAGAAAAAGATAGTTGAATAAAAAGCAAAGGGGAAGGGCAAGGGGGTCAATAGTTATTCTATAAACTTTAAATAGACTAGATACATTACTAATATTTTACTATATATCACCTTATGAATAGTTGGAATAGTCTATAGTAGAACAACTAGCCATATTTACCCATTGAATAAGATATAAAATAAAAATTATCATCACACAATAATTTGACATCCACTATCATGGTGCCATCAAGTTTTATTCAGCCTACTATATGAGTGCACATTATAATAGACTTGAAAAACTAACTCATACATAAAAATAAATGGCTGGAGACACTTACATTCAAAATGATAGAGTAAAATGGATGATGTAATTTGTAAATCTGGAAGAAGGAATTAAAAAGTGCTTAACAACCTTTACCCCTAATAAGCCAAAATATGACCCAAATAAAAAATTTTCCATGGAAAAATAGTTGGAAGAGGTTATATAAAATTTCATAAGTCATGTAGGAGCTATATTGGACAAAATCCTAATCAAAACCTACCATATTACACAAGATTTAATCCATGTTGTGACTATATTAATTCATGAAAGACACACTACTAATAAATATGATGGAAAGAAAAGTTTTAGCAAAAACTCAATAGCCTAACTCCTAGGGACAATTTTAAAACATTGAACCCTTTCAATTTATAAAATTAAAGACTCTAAAGTATATTTTTCCACAAAGGAAATTCCATGAAAGGTGTACTACATGAGTAGGTAGAATTTAGTGACTACAAGGAGTGTGTAAATTTTGTGGGATATGATTTCCATAGGAATGTAGTATGATTTAGATATTATGCTTTATGAACATTACCTAGAAAACATTCAAAATATAAAAAAAAAGGTACACGTGACTTTTTCTATGGCTCACTTTTCTTAGTCTTAGCCATGTATTTCATGCATACTATTCATGGTCATGAAGGTTTAGTTCAATGGGACATAAATACCCTTATAGGATCTTAGATATTAACTACATTAGAAGGCATACTTATACTAAAAGAAGTAAGACATTTTTTATCATGGGAAAAAAATTAATAGCATGGTTGCTTAGAGATTCAACATAGCTAAAGTGACAATGAATAAATATTTCATATAAGTCAATTTAATAGTAAATACCAGTAAAGTCTAGATATATAACCATTTGATATAAATTTTGTTCTAGTTCCACCTCTTCCTTATGAGGCTAATGATCAACAGATTAATGTAGTGATAAATGGGGATAAGAGTTTACTACAGAACCCTAGATTAGAATAATTCATTAGTGAAGTAGGGGGTAATTCTCAGCCAATGGAGGAAGAATAATCCCCTACACTAGGCAAACCATTATACATGAAGCTAAAATCATTTCAGATAAACCCTAATGTATGTAGATATTTATGATTGCAAAGAGGAACTACATGAGTATAATCTTTAGAATATACAGAATATGATGATAACACACAATTTTTAATCAAGGATTATGATTCTAGTGAGGTGATATGAGAATAATAAATTAAATTAAAGGGAACCCCTTCATATTATTTGAGGGAATAAAAACATCTAAAACAAGGGAGGAGACCTCCACAAAATCAAAAATAAAAATTTAAAGAATAGAATAATAAGAGGTATCCCCCACAACAACATTCATAGTAACCCACATTATTACAAATGAGTGGGGGGAATATAAATAAGTCCTTCACCATAGCCAATATGAAAAGGAAATAAAAAAATTAAATCAATAATACCAAGTAGAAAAAAAAACTATTGTGACATATTCATAGATAGATTCATTAGACGAAGGGGGCCAAGAGGAAACTCAAAAAAGTGTAGAATGGGAAACCACTACAAGAGTACTAGATATGAATACATTTATAGGAATGGTGTCATAGTAAAGAAGGGATACCCATAGTGGAAAATATGTACAATAAATGCAAATGTTGAGGGATGACACATAGTTGTTAGAAAAACTTTGGATTACATAAAGTTATGTCCATATGAATAAGATGATAAAATAGGAAGACTCCCTAATTACATACATGAACTAATAATATAGATAAAGGAGAAAATAAAAGCATCTCAAATTATGTTGGATAAGTATCAAGATGAGGCACTTAAAAAATAACAGAGGAAGAACCTATATCCCCCAAAGATACAAAGAGGTTGAGACACCTCCAAAAAAATGAACTAAGAAGCCAAAAAAAATGATCTAGACCATACGTATCTTACTATCATTTAAATTTGGGGGGTGCACATGGGTTATAAATGTAATTATTACATGGATCCTTCTATTTTCATTCATTATGATTGATATTTTGGCCATGATTCCCTTCTATTCTTGGTCTTCCTATAAACACATGATTTACACTTGAGCCATATTTTTCCTTGCTAGATTGGGAAACATACCAGTATGTTTTCTTGAGTTTACTCTATCCATATTATGCACAAAGAGAATTTATTAGGACATCTTATTTGTCAGTTTCACTTTTGAATCCATCATCTATATCTTCCCACCTTGTGGGTAGTGCAACAATTTTTCATATGATATTTCTTTGACTATTATATTAGTATACATATTTACACATATATTCATGCCCAAATGGGTCATCAAACACATTAAATTTAATTGAGCATAATTGATATTACATCACATTTTTTGAACTACATTATCTATGTGCCTTGTATTACTACACCAATGGGAACCTATCTCCTACACAATGTTTCCATCTTGGAACATTATGATTTTTATACTTCACACATACATGATTATATATTACACATTCATGTATATTACTTATACATTAACAACATGGCCATTGTACTTAAATAGTCACTATGATTTATCTATTTGGCATATCTTATGTTGAGAGTACATCCTTAGGTCATCATTATTTTAATGTTTACCAACGAGATTCATTGGTCACATATATAACTATATTTTATTATAGGGGCATGATATCCACATCTATCTCTCCATGAGCCTTATGTCAAAATATAAATTTGCATCATGTCCTTGTGTTGAACATTTTTATTTTATTCATAAATATTTGATATCATGTTACATACACACAAACACATGATTTGTATACCAAAAAATATATCTATGGCTATTTTTTATTATCTTGGGAATTTATCTACATCATGGAATGTTATTGTCTCACTCACTCCCATAGTAATTAGAGGACACATCCACCTTTACACCTTACTACATAGTTATCTATATTACATGATTCTCACATGGAAATTGGTACATATTTCCTAATAATACTATGGGGTTTATTATTAATCTTCCATCTTATCATCCTAATTTTAGATGCATCACATATATTGAGCCATACAAACAAACACCTATCTACAACATTTATACTTAATATAGTAGTATATTTCATGTTGAGCTTTACATGATGTCTTTTTTCATATGGCATATGACACTTATGTATGGCATAAATACTCCTTAGAGTTATATGTATGGCATTGGGGTTTATATGGCACAACACTTGGGGCATGAATAAATGCATACATCTAACCTACTATGGATCCTTACATGTAATACTTTAAAATAGTTACATTTTTTTTATGAAAAATTTAAAAGGGTATTAACTATATAAAATTTTAATACACATGGTGATTATATTTATATTTATTTTGAGATGAGTGATTTCATCCATAGGTTATTCAATCCATCACCTCAAATGGGGTGAATATATTCGAGTGCCTTCCAATGAAGGTCAAGCATAATAAAGTGTTTAGAATAACTCTAAGTGAATATTAGGCATGAATTATTTTGAGATTATTTTCATAGTAAAATTTAGGTAGCTAACCTTAAAGAAAGAAATTAGTACTTCCTGTATCATGAAATAGGAGGAGGATTCACAAGATTCCCATAGAAGTGGTGTTTCTGTGTAACACTCTTTAGAAAACTTTTTAATCAAAATAATCTGAATAGGAACATTATTTTTCATGTTATGACATAATTTGGTTTGATACTTAGTAGTTGTATTAATTCAAATATGGTTTTAATTTTTAAATTTAACTTCAAATTCAAGTTGAATTTTCAATTTTTGATCTATCTCAAGGAACAATTAGCAAAAAACAAGGTATGTGGAATCTTTGCCTCTTTAGTTCCCCTCTTGATTTCGTTTTTAACATCATTTATCCTATTAATATATAACATATTATATTAGTGACACCAAATAAATGTAATTAAAAAATTGTAAATTATATCTTGGAGAGGCTCAAAAGCCATGATTCAATCCAGGAATTTAAGGAAAAAACATTACATAAAAGTCTATAAGAGAAAATAAATTTTAGGTTATTTTATCAAGTGATTCTAATGTCATCCCACACACTTAATTGAAGTATTTGAATACCATTATCCATGAACTATTGGAATAATTCTGACTTGGAGGAAGAAGGGGATGCAGTGGAAGGATGGACAAAAACATATGTTGGGTAGCCAAGTGAAACATTGGATTTTGCCATGTATCTAGTTTCTCCAATTATCAAAGTCTTATTCATATCTAGCACTTTGAAGATTCACCTTTTAAAAATTTAATGCAATGCAAATATCCAATAACCAGATTGGAATGTGGACAAAAAATACATAAGCATAAATGGAAAAAAATGAAATGAAAGATATAAACACCATTAATTATACAAACCTTAAAATCTATCTATGTGGATATGGACTGATTGAGGAGCTCATTATAAATGATAAAAAATGAATTTTCTTTTACTATTTTATTTTATCTTGCATCCTTTTTCTTCTCACATGGGTAGTTTCTTCTACTTCTTTTTCTCCTATCAAATGATGTGTCAATTGCATTTGGAATATTTAGTGAGTAGGTGGTCCTATTCTTAAAGTTAGAACAACAAACTAAGGGGACCATTTTTATGGGAAATCAGGTTATTTGTCACTGAAAATTGAAAAAAATAAAAGAGGTAGTGTTAAAATATTAAATTAGTTTTTCATAAATTTCAAACTTTTTTGAATGTTAGTGTGATGCCCCATTATTTATACAATAGAATTTTTATGATATTAACCCTATCTCTATGTTCGTAAACTTTAATATTTTAACATATGTCAAGTAAAATCTTGACCATGTCTTAGTGGTATCATTGAGTAGATATTTATCTACTTAATTATGGTATGATTTAATTGATAAACCTTTAAATCACACAATGAATTAATATTTGATATACAAATAAATTAATAATATGCCAATACAAGCATATGATTCTATTGGATAAACTTGGTTACCTATTCATTAGACCTCTATAATCTTATTTAGAATATGATATGATTATTCAAAATAAAAAAAAATTAGATGACCACTTATCTCTCCAAAATTTATAGCAGTCATTGGTTACACTTGTTGACTCTGCAAAAATTGAGTTTTGTTGTGGCTTGTAGTGTAATCAATAACAATATCTATAAAAACTTTGCATAAAATAAAATTTATATTACTTGAGGTCAAACTATATTCATTTTTATCATCTTAAAAGGTATCTAGGTTGTGTCATAGCCTCTCTCCTCCATGTAATGAGAAAAAGGGTGCCATATGCCAAGTCCCTATGAGGATTGAAATAGAAAAGTTTTGGAGTGCTATTAATATTACTATTGAGTACCTCAATCATAACAAAAAAATTAGAAAGAAATTTATATAGAATGAATTGAAAATGATTAAAAATCTGTAACTCTCAAAATAATTTATATATAATAGTAAATAAATAATGATAATATAATAGACAAATTAAACCTTTTCCTCTACTCAAAAATACCAAAAACATGAAAATATTCAGTGTTCCTCCTTTTATTATACCAAAAAATGATTCTCTAAAGAATAATTAGAGGGATTTAACACAAAGATATGCATAATTGAATGGAAAAAAAAAACCAAGTTGTGGACATCATGCACAACAATATGAAAACTATATAATACATTTTACAAGGGACCTAACTAGGTTACATATATTCATTATTCAATATCCATCTTTTACCCTCTCTACACAATTTTTGAATGAAAATGAGTTTTCATGAAGTAGTGTGTACCCCATTTGATGGCCTCCATTGTATATTGTAGCTATCTTGTTGTAATAATATAATTGCCATACTCTATCACACTCCATGAAAGCATTGTGACTGTAAAAGCCATAGGAAGGTGAAATTTGACAAGATCACCACCACAAGAAGCAAAAATTTGACATGGTCACCAACGTCATAGTAGACACACACCAAATCCACCTACAAAAGTGTAAAAAAAATTAATTTAACATGTTCACTCTAGAACTTTTGTAATTCAATAATACCAACTCCTACATTGTTACCAAACTCTATACAAGTAATTACTTTTGCGACATTACTACCAAAATAAAGAAATTTAATGCTAAAAACTCAACATAAATCTGCATTATGTATGTAGACACACACACAGACACACACACACACACACACACACACGGAAAAGAAAACTTACGCTTTGCAATAAATCCATAAAAATAACATAGATGTACCTTAGTTGCTATGAAGATAACCCTTGGACTACTCTAGGCTCTGTAGTTGTGGACATATCTATTATTTTAAATGTAATCCATGAGGGGATGAGGTGCTTGTGCATAAAGCGTAGGATTCACAAGCTTCCCAACAATCATACCAAATGGTGTTACTTGTGTTGAATATTGTTGAGTTGCATAGTAATATGGCACAAGTTTTGCAAGAGTCTCAATCGATATGGGACCTTTAGGAATATCGAGACCCTCCTCCCTTAACTCATCTCTTAACATAACATCAACCAGATCTATGATCCATTGCAATCATAAAAATGGGGAAAAAAATGTAGAGTGACTTTCTACACTTTTATGACAAAATATATGGATCTATATACCATCATAGAAATGAAAAAACCATATTCTAGAGCATCACCTATCACTTTATTCCAAAACCTATGATCCACCATAATGCCATCGTATTCTTTACATTTTATGCCAACAACATTAGAAAATAAAGTCAAAAGATGAAAAATGCAGTGGGCTAATTTCATAGATAAATTGGAATTATCAACAAGAAGGATTATTTTACCATGTGGAAATATTTCTCATTCAATTGGTATGAAATACATTATGTATTATTAAAAACACACAAAATACACCATTAATTATAATAAACTACATGAAATTGTTATTTTTAACCCACTAATATTTCATGTTGTAGAACTTACAAATATAAGTTTGAAGAAGAAACTCTACAGTGAATATTGTATGTTTTGATTAATTTATCATAATTTTAGAGATATAATAAAAGAATATAATCAAATGTACATGTATGTAAACACATACATTTCTAATAAATAAATATTTAATTTAAATTTTGCAATAATTTATGGTATATTGATTATTGATGAGTCATAAATACAATCTCATATTTATTTGTCTTGCCAAAAAAATTAACTATCAAAAAGCCCTTATAATGAGCCCCAAACTTATATTTATAGTTTAAAATTGATGTTTATGTTGTGTAACCACATTTTTTTCATTTTAGAGAGATTTAAAAAACATATTAACTAATTCACACAACTTAAAACTTGTAAGAATGCATTGAGAAATTTGCATAACTTGCAAAAGTGCATTTGTCTTTTTTCACTACTTGCAAACGTACAATGGAAAAATTTCACAACTTATAAAAATGCATTGGTAAATTTGCTTGACTAAAAAATTTCATAAAGGACTTAATAAATTTGTATGACATATGATGCTAGAATTAACTATTACAAAAAGTGCAATTAAAAATTATGAGAATGGCTTAGAATTATAAGTATGGAAGTGATCAAAATATGTTACAAAATTACTTCTCTTCTTATTGCTCATTGAGAAAAATTTCAATTTTTTTATTTAATTAGTGGATATTTCTTCTACTTAGATTTATTGACTTTATACAATGTTTCTCTCAATTGTTATTCTTCAGAACCATCTAAATATATAAAATCTATTTCAGCCTCATAATACATATCTATCAATTTTTGTGATGTACATTGAAGTTTTTTTAGGATTGAATCAAGATTTTATAGGTTTTTATAATATTTGATCAAATTATGAATGGAATCACAATTGAATTCAATATTTGGTCTTCTTGGATTGTTCAATAATGATGTCTTTAGTGACCACTTTCCTATCATCATCCATAAATGTGCAATTAAGCTTTCCAATTTCTCCTAAGATTTCAAGAGTAAAATCACCTCCTATTAAACTAGTGTCATATAATTTATTGATAGTTTCTCTAATAATATGTATCCTAAATTGAACACCTTTTAGGAAATCAATATGTTCTAAAATTTACTCAGTTTGAATGACTCCTTCTTGAATGAGCTCATCTAGGCAAGTATTGGACAAATCCTTCAATGTTAGAATCATATATTTTAATTTATATACTTCTTTTTTGTACTTATTTTTAGCTTTGATTTACTTCTCATATTGTGATCAAATTTTAAAATATGTAATCATTTTTGTATTGATTATGGTAACACACTATTGTAGAATTTTTTTAGACCTTTCTTTCATTATTTTTCTCATGTGTTCAATTTCCTCTACAATGTTAAGTGTCTCCATGTGGGTGATTTTCCAGTTGATAAAGGAAGAGGAATATTGAATTGGCTTGATAAATTTTTTTAAATAGTGACATTAATTGATCAACTTTTTACCTTAGTTGATCCTTGGTCATCTTATCTTGATCCATATTTTTTTAACAAGGTACCAATTATTGACTAAACATTTTACTTCATTCCTTTCATAGTTGTTTTCCCCAAATGTACTTTTGAGACATGATAGTTTGAAGCACTGACACTATCTTTGTATTTTTATATAAGGTGAACTTCTACCTATGCATATTTGTCTCATTTATCATTTGTGATTATTCTTAATGTTGTCTTGGGTTTATTAATTATTCATGGAGGGAGAATTGATAGGGAATTGAAATCAATCTCTTGAGGTTAAATAGTTTTATTTTGTTTCTTTACTACTTCATTTAACCATTTAATAATATCTACATTGGGAGGAGGTTGTTGTACAAAGGAAAAATTATATTTATTTTGAGTCTCAAGAGAAGATGGAAGATTTTTAAAGTCTTGGCTCTCTTTTGCTAAAATTTCACTTTCTTTTTTCTTTAAATGATCTATTAGTGATTTAGGTGAAGTGAAAGAGGAAATTTAGAATATTTTGGAGAAGGTGAAGCAAATAAGTATTAGGTTAAAGAGGTGTATATAATAAAATCAACAATGAAAAATTGAATACAAGGAATTGTTGAGATATATTTGTTACTAGTGATTGAAATTGAGCATAGATATCAATAGCAACATCCTTTGAGATATAAATACTAGGAGAACAAGAAGATTTTTATCATAAAATTTTTATCTTGAGTTTGATAGTCCTGTGACCTAAATTAGTATATGAAGCAAATATAATTTCTATCTCCTCTCCTATATTTGTAGTGTATTTTCTCACACTAGTTGCTTGTAATGTTCTAGCTTCTGATTGGTGTTTTTTTTATGAAACTACCAAATTCAATTTAATTTAGAAGTGATGGAAATCCTACCTTATCTATGTTTACACCTTTATTTTTCAACCACACCAATGTCTTGTCAAGTGCAAGATATGTTATACTCATAAGAGAATTAAACTCTTTAATACATTCCAATCAATTTTTGGAAGTGATTTTGATTAAATTACCTCTTTTTTTATATTGCATCTAAAATATCTCCATCATCTACAAGCCTTATGGAAAATTTTGAAAATGCCAAATACAATGACATGATTCAATGTGAGTCATGAGTAGTTTCAGATTCTTACTTACTTCTCATCATGACAATCCATCTAGTAGTATTCAAAAAGACACACATGTTGATATGAGGAACCAAGAATATGCTCAACTAGACCTTATATTTCAAAATAAGGTCTACTTTTAAATGGCTAGATGGTGACACATGTCATCTCTTTTTCAATAGATTTTACTTTTACCAATGATGCCCAAGTGTATCTTCCTATAGAGATATGAAATTTCATCATAGTTTTATGTTTTATTACCAAGAACTTGTGTCTTAGTTAATTATCTAACCAATTCCATCAAGGCCCATTTATCATCAACATAACTTGATAGCATGTATGCTATAATTTTGCACCTACAAAATTGTAATTAAGTGAAAGTTGAAAATTGTATAAACCATGCTTCTAATATGGTGATCTCTGTAGAAGATTCCACATATATCCTCATAAGAGATGATTGTGTAGGTTCAATATCAAAATCAAGATGAGAAATAGAATAAATACATATCTATTATAATTCCTATTATGTAGTGCACTCTATCCCTTTGACCATGAACATGTTTGAATTGAATGTGATAAACAATAGATAGAAAAACTCCTAGACAATAGGAATCTAAAAATGATAGAACAAAATTAGAACTAGAAGATGAATATAGATAAGAGGGAAATAGGAATATAGTGGTGTAGTGCACCCAATAAAAAATATCATAGATTTATCTAGGTTGAATATGGATTCAAAATAATATACTCACTTGTTACTCTTATAGATGAGGATACATCTGAGATATCACACTTAGGGTTGTACCACACATAAATTATTTTTTATCTTCACATGATAGTAAAACCCTTAGATAAATTTAATAGCTTTAAAACCTATAATAAAATAGGACAACATAATGGGATTAATTGACCTTAATCACCCTTTGATGATTATTTTCTACCCACATACATCTAATAGTCTAAGGAGTAAAATTAAACCTAAGTGTTTCTACAACATAGAGTGAATGTGTTATTGTGATCCTTTGAATATATTTATGTACTTATAAGATGGATTATATACCCAAAAATTATATCTCTTGAAATGGCTTATTATTATCACTTATGAATAGTACATAATTCTGGGAGAATAGAGCACATGTTATCATTGTGTATAAATGTAAATGCTTGTACTAAGTGAATGAAAGTGGTGAAAATGAATGACTCTTGACATGTATTTTTAGGTTAATCTTTTGATAATCTAATTTAGTTTTACTGTTTGAAATGTGTGAGAAGGCCCAAAAGGATAATTTCATATTTGGAAACTAGTTTTTTGTGGTAAGGGAAGTGGTTGGTTGAAGTGGACAACCATACACTATGCCCCTATATACCTAAGGTAGACTTGTCCAAACAAGTCAAGGACTTAATTTCAAATCTTGAGTGAATTTGATGGTGATTTTAGATGTTTTGAGAATTTATTATTTATTTTTTATGTAATGATTACATAAAATAAAGGATCAATCCTTCATATTTATGAATGTCTTAGAGGAATGGCAAATAAGAGTCATGCAATTTGTTGCAAGTTGGGATTATGAATGTATCAGGAATTAGCATTATCAATTATTATGATGAAACTTATGTGTTTACAATATTATATATTTGAAATATTTTGTCATGAAAAATTGTGTCTAAATAATTATCTAAAAATAACCAAAACACAAAAATAATGAGATTTTTATCAATTCAAAGGGGGAAATGTGAAATACAAGATCTATATGAAGTAATAATGAAGGATAAAATATTTCATGGACTCATCAAACTCCTTGCCCTCCAAGGTTCATAATAAAAAATATCCATCGTTAAAGTATTATGTTACCAAACATGGGACTAAACTATTAGGTCTAAATTTCTAAGCTTCTCTGTTATTCTTATCTATTATGCTATCAAGTCTTACGATAATGTATCATACTTGAGTTTTGCACACATGAATGTACTTATAATATTGATAGTAAGAATTTAGAGGCATGAAAATTGTATTATGTCCTATATTATTCAATTGAGGGGAAAACAAAGCTTGTGAAATATTGGTGAGAAGTCTTTTATGGTATTATAATTCCTTGGAGAAGAGAGAATATTCAATCTTGAGTATTTATGGTTTCTTATTAGAACTAATGTTAACATGTACAATTTTTTGGGTCAAAGTCTAACTTTGATATTAAAGTTCTTAATATCTAGGAGGAAGGTAAATTATTTCATTATTTCACCTAGTGTTCAAACAAAGTTTTACCCCTTCACAATGAGGCATTGATTAATTACATGGAAGAGGTAGATCATCATGTTATTTGGGATGTTTTTTTTCATGACCCAATACATTTTTCATGCTAATAAGATTTATTTTAATAGTTTAATTAAGACCTTCTTATCCAATAGGTCTATGGGAACTATAAGTCTCAACCCCATATAGGTTGTAACATAGCCTCATAGGTTCATCTGGATATAAGATGTTAATGATTCAGGCATAAACTTGGTTGAGATTGTTGGTATTTTTACAATTGTTTCTTTGCCCATTTTTTCCATTACTCTTACATCCATTTCCTCAAGTTTTTAACTTAGTGAGGCTTTAAGACTTTCAAAACTTGATTTCAAAACATAGGTCATGGTCATAATGGGATATTTGACTTTGGCTCATGGATTGGGCTCCAATAAACTATTACTAGGAAAATGAAAACCACTGTTAATACCTAGTATTTTATTAAGGGTTTCCTTGTGAATGTAAAATGGGATTGGATCACCTTAGGTAAAAAATAAATTTCATAAGTGTGAAAAGTTGATTTATTGAAATAGTGGGTAGAATGAAGTACCTTCATCCTATGGATCCAAGTCCTTCCTAGGATTGTGTTATAATTTTGGTCTTAGTCTATTACATAAAGTTTGGTTACCATAGTTTTGGGACCCAAAGTAACAACTAGTAAAATGGTACCAAAGGAAAAGGACTTGAGGTTATCAAAGACTCACAATTTATTTCTAAATAATGAAGGATTTACAAAAATGGTAAGGGGGTATATTAACAAAAACCTAACGTCAATAATTATTATATTGAAATATTTATTATAAATATAAACTTTTAAGTGCAATGTTGGATTCCATATCTTTTCCATCTTGGCATTTAGAGTGAGGCTCCCAAGATCAAAGAAATAACTAGCTTCCATAAAATGTCTCAAAAGAAGATACATACCTAAGTATATATGGTTTATTTCGACTTGTGTAAGAGGTGTGAAGATTGTTAAATTCCTTAATCCTAAACTATCAAGTAATTATAGATGATTAGATATTCCATGAAGGAGATATGGGGAAAAGTCTTTTTATGGTTCACAACAAGATCATAGTTTCCCATGGGTTTGGGGTTATTTTGGATGTCAGTCTCTAAAATGTTTTTAGGATGGGGAGTTATCAGTTGGTACTCCCTCATATGAGTTATGATATATTCATCCTTGTTTATTTCTAGTTCAATGATTCATATCATTTTAGTCTTTCCTTTAGGTCCTACTTACAAGCCCACATCAAAATTATTTGTGTACAAGTGGAAGATTCAACATCATGAATTCTAGGTCAATTTTTTTGGTTAACTAAGTTTTTTTATGGTTTGTTTTAGCTAAATTGCATTTTTGATGATTGGAAAATGGGTTTTGATACATGTCCAAGTTGAATTTTGTAGTGCCACAAGGTCTATTGATGAGGGTTATGAATTTCCATGTGCATTTCCTTAGAGTGTGTTTCCAAAGGTTTATCATTAGAGTTTAGGGAGTCATTGGATAAACTTGTTTTATTCCCTATATGTTTGAGTATCATAAACAACTATAAGTAAAATAGAATATACATTGGGATTCTAATTCCCATGGATTGAGTTTTGATATATTCAACCAAACCTCTATTGATTATTATTGTGATAGAAGTTCTAGTTTGGAGTTGAATATCTTGAGGTGAATGGTGGTCTAAATCCATTTTGTGAGTCTTAGGTGGATGGTTTTGGTTTAATTTAGTTGTACGTTCATTCTTGTTATTGACATTGTTATTATTCATGACTTCATTTTGGTTTTTATTTACAACATTTATATTTTCAACTTGATCCATCACACATATAGGTGGAATTATGATTTTAGTACATAGTTTTAAGACCTTTGTGGATGGGGTTGTTTTGATTGGTGTTTTAGTAACCCCCATTATTTTTATTAGGGGTTAAAATTCACCCATTATATACATATGTACTATGACCATTATCTATAGATGTTTGATCTAACATATTTTTGATTTCAAGACTTCTTCATAAGACATGTAGGTAGTGTTTTAGAATCTTACATTATTTATTTGTTGATAGAGTGTAATAATATATCACATAAATCTATATATTCCATATGAGCAACATTGGCAGAGGATTAAATCACTTGCCACCACATTATAATAAAATATGAGGAAAGATCATTAGATTATTACTTTGTGTAAAAAAAAAATTATACTGATTCAAATAAATTTATTCATGCCAAAAAATTTCAAACTTTTAGGAATTAGTTGCTAGAAGGAATTGATGGATGCCTCGGGGAAAAAATAATAGCAATCTAGCATAATTTATTTTATAGTCTTTGAAAATATATTAGAAACTAACTTGGATACCAGGGTGGAATATATTTAATGGTTGTTGTATATGCCTTTACATTTTAATTTAGAGCTCCATGCCCCTTGTGTGTAGGGAGTTTAGGAAAGGGATATGGTAGGAAGAATCCATGTATTTTATGATCTAGATGTCCCTTGAAATATTTTGCATAAGTTACCATAGTGAAAAGATACACCAAAGGTGTGTTTGGATGGAATTGAGTGAGAGGAGTTAGATATGCATTAGGTAAAATAATACTATAGGTAAAGGATGTGGGTTAAGAAGCTGAATATTATTATGATGTAAAGTAGTTATATATATATATATATATATATATATATATGAGTGGATTTAAAGAAAATATGATAGAAAGATGGTAAGGAGTTGGAATGGGGTGCATCAGCTCATGCTTAGAAAGTTATAGCATATGTGATTGTGTTCTTGGCTGACACATATCTAAGATTGATGGGTGGTAGTGTGTTAGTATCCATATTTATTTTGGGATGATATGAGAAACAACCTTGAATGGCAGATTAGGTATCAAGTCGATAAGATGGGGGGATGTTTTATGTTTTTTATAATTGGTAAATATGGGTTTTTAAAATGGAACCTACCCTTTACATGAAACATATAGGAATGGTCATGATAACCAAATAATATAATAAATCTTGCTAAAAATATTAAAAGCCAACCCAAAACTCCAATAATAACATAAAAATAGTAATAACCACTAAATGACCCTAAACCAAGATACAACTACGACCCTTCAAAAATATTTTCATTTCATGATCCAAGGGTCATATTAAGTGGTTATAACTCCTCCTTCCATTTTCATTTCTATTTTTTATTCACCACTGTCAATTCACCTCCTTCCCCTAAATTAGGCAAGATAGGAATGGAGAGTTCAAGAGCATCACCTAGTTTATGATTCAAATCAAGTAAGAGAAAAAAATGCGGTCACATATTTTCTCATATTCATCTAGTAAAAGCCCCTTTACAAAAGATACAAAGTGAATTTTTGCCTAGGGTGACTTGCCCATAAAAGATGACATTTCTTGATCAAATCCTTGCACAGGCTTCCCTAACTAAGAACATAAATAATGCACGATGGGCCAAAGTGTGTTTTTGCTTAGGGTAACCCACCCATAAAGAATCATGACACTCCTTAATCAAATATATGCATAGACTCCCCCATTCATATGTTCAGGTGAGTTGGGTCAATGTTGGGGTATAAGATGTAATTTGGGAGTCCTTAAAATTGATGTTTTATTGTAAATAGATAATGTGGACTATTTTAGTGCCACAAGTGGTAGAAAAATATAATTCCATTCATGCTTGGTAAGATATTGATAAAATAAATATGCATGCTCTCCCATAGACTCATAGGAAAATGTAACATTTAGATAAGCCTCTCAACAACCAATGCTTAGGCTTATCTTGCTGATAGATCAAGCAAAAACAAACAAACTCATCCACATCTTTACTCATATTTGGCTAGTAAAATACCCTTTCCAAAAATACAAAGTATTTTTTCCCATGGTGACCTACCCACAAAGAGTCATGACACTCCTTGATCAAATCTCTATACAGGCTCCACCATTTGGGAATATGAAACCCTAGGGTGATGTTATATGTTACATGTTTGTGAACCCCATAATTAAATATATCCCTAGGGTTTTGGATTGGTACATATTTAGTGGAGTGTGTTTAAGGTTTGTACTATACCAATAGATAAAATTTAACTAGGATTGCAATAGAGGAGGAATGACCTTAATTTTTGAGGTTTTAGGTCACCCCTTAGTTGAAAGAACTAGTTTGGAGAGAGGTTTGGTTACTCTCTAGATATAAAATATGACCAAGGTGGAGATGAAATAATTTGGTGTAGCATTCATGTTAGGCTTGTGATTTTCTCTCATGAGAGGCTCTAAAGGAAAGGATTGATATCTTGTGATAACTTGGTTCATGTTAGATGGATCTAGAGGAGTCATCTTGGGATGCTCGTATGGTACGAATGTGTTTTCATTATTATTTGAGATTTGTGTGGGAAATTAACATGATTCCCTCTTGTTTTGTTGTAAAATTATAGTAATATTGATATAATACCTACCTTTGTTGGCCTTCATGCATGTGTGCCAACTTGAAGAATCCTTGAGTTCCTTTGATGGGTACACTTTGCAATATATGATTATTTAAAAAAATATTTTTTTAGTTGGCTTAATTATGACATATAATTATAACTTATTGGGTATTTTTATTTAAGTGTTGATAATTTGATTAACTGTTATTAGCTTATATAATAATATAGCTATGGATTAAAAATTGATAGTTTTTATGTGTTCTTTTATTATTTTTTGGACTAATATAGTGTAAATTTTGTATGGTAATACATCATTTAGGGAATGAAATTTATTTGAATGAAATTTTAATGACTAAAAATAACTTGAACACATGTTGGTCCTTATATAAATATGAAGGTGAATTCAATGTGGAGGGTACACTATACAATGTGGAGTTTGATGCGGCTACTAATATGGCACAGCCCAAAACATCTTGATTATTGAAAGTGACATTGAGTTGTGTGGAAAATTTAACTTAATTTTATTGGAAACATAAATATTAAATTCCTAAATATAAGGGGGTATTCAAATGCTTTGGGTATTTTAAGAAGAATACATAAGAAAATGCATATCTCATTGTGGTTTTGGAGTGGTTTAGAAAAATGTGTATTCTTATTCCTTGTAAGAAGAACCTCAAATATAATGTTTCAATTGATTTTTTCTTTGCTGATTTTTAGGTTCATTTTTGTTTGTATAGCTCTAGTGTTTGAGATTTGGACTCAGGATTGATTGGTAAGTTTTGTGCCACATTGTGGAAGAGTATGGATACAAAATTTAAAAAGTATATCTATTTTCACCAAAACATATATGGTAAGATAGAATTTATGAAAAAAAAATTGATAAAACTCTTGAGATGTTAAAATAATAACTATCATAAGTGTTAGGATTAAAATTTATATTATAAAAACTCATTTTGAAACATATTTTGATTACTTGCTTCTATGTGCATTTGATGTTATTTTGATATAGTCATACAAAGAAAATGAGAAAGTGGATCTATAGTTCAAAAAATATAATTTTTTCATTAAGAAGATTAGGAAATACACTTCCAAGTGAAACAAATTTTTAGGCAATCACAATCCAAGTACAAAACAAGGCATGATCAAAATAAGACTAGACATAGTTTCCTTATTGGAGATAAGGTCCAGTTATACTTTAGTAGAGAGAGAATCCAAGGAAAGAATAATAAACTTAATCATCTTAGGTTAGGTCTATTTGAAATTATAGAATAAGTGGTAAATAATTCATTTATAAATGATTTACCTTTGTATATTAATATTTATTTAGTCTAACATGACATGGCCTAATCTCCTCACAATCGATACTCCTCTCCCTCCTCTCCCCCTCAGCTATCTATCATGTTGTGTCCAAAAATCAAGAACTAATAGAAGATCTAATGGTTATGGGACTCCAAAATACCTTGGTAAGTGTGCCACTAGCTGCAACTCTACCCACCAGGTATAGTGGCCCATGATTTGCACCTAAGTTAGCCTTATCACCATGGTTGATCAACTAGGCTAAATAGTAGTAATGTGCATATATAAGGCTATCACATGATCTCCCATCATGTGATCATCTCCAAATCTGACATATGGGGCATGACCCATGCTACCTATTCTTGTTGCCATCTAGTCACTCGAGATAAATTATCATCCACCATATGGGTAACCTAACTAATCAATGTATAGGGAGCCTCTTGTATATCTAAGTGCTCAACAAAACCACCAATCTCATGGTATTTTACCCTCCTTACAATATAACAAACATATAATGCATGATTTATCCCCAAATTATTCCCAAATTCATATAATGTTCCTTGATCTAAAATGGACTGACATAAGGCTATCACATATAGCACTACCTTGCTAGACAAATTGTGACAAAACACTCATGTTATCACAAGTCCAATCATAGCCTCATAGATATCCAAATCTACATGATATACACATCAAAATGAATAACTCACAAACATGGGTATATCCTATCTAAGCATGTCACCTACCTAGTTATTACAAATCTCTCCTCAAGATCATCTAGTGTCCCTATGATCACTGGTGTTCGTCCAATTGGTAGTCCAAACAATGTGTGGATACCCTCTAATGTGATACCCACCTCTATGGTATCGCCATCCACCCCCCATAATTTTTTTGGTCAACCATTCCTATTATCCAAATAACATGACAACACAATCAACACTCAGTGGGATGTTTTTCATCTCCATAATACCTCTCAGGCCCACTGCAACTAATCATGCTCTATCCACATCCTTCAACCACTCCAATAGTTCTAATAGCCATGATGCATTTATTAGTTGATAATACCTCTAACATCTCTAAAAAATATCAAACAGTAAAGGATGTATCATATTTCCTTGTCATTAATAGTCAAAATACATTCTTAAAACTTTCACATAACTCACCTAGTTTGATTTAGTTTTTCCATTTTCTATAAAAGTAACCTATTCAATACTAAAGAAGTCTTGTAAGTCATTTGGGATACTAAATAAACCCCATATAAATTCCTATTAAATCAACATATCCAATACTATATCAACCACCTTATTGCCTTGTGATACTATAAAGGCCTGTTCTACATAGTCGAGCTTTGTCAGCTATACTACATTAGCCATTTTGAAACAACTAAGTCAACCCACTACTAAGTAGTCACCCCCTCTTAGTAAAATAAATTCCCTGACTACTATGTAATCAACCTTATTTTACTCCCTCACCTTGTAGACTAAGTCGACTACACTAACTCTATTCATCCATAGTGGTAACTTTTTGACCATTTACCATAAATGCCTTGAGAATTTATTGGTTTGATTCTTTCCAACCCAATGCCCCATTTTACCCCTTGTGTACCTAATTTTTTTTTAGGTTTCATTATGGTGCCTATATTTTGCCTAGATGTCAATTTTCTATCATTAGCTAAATTTTAAATCAAAATATTTAAATTTTTTAAATTTATAGTTGCTTACCTATGTTGCACTTGCTACAACTACTATACATCATCCCCATCTCAATTATCATCTCCTCACCATGATGTCTCTATCATCTCTAACTAGATCTCTCAGAGCTTTGTTTTCTTAGAATAGTAAAAATGACAAATGAATTATTTTTAACCCTATTTATATTTACTATTAAAAATTATTTACAGTTCAAATATTTACCATCATATTTATTATTTTTATCATATCTTTATCTCTACTAGCTCTTCTTCCAAACCATAAAATATTCTAGATTCCTAAAATCATAGAGAATGTTTTCACCTATTATATATTTTTGTTGTAAAAATTAAAATTTTCTCTCTTTTTTGCTAATCTCTATCGGTTCACCTAATGTTACCTACATTGGTTACCTTCACATTTCCTGCATCTCCTTATTTATCTATAGTATTAAGTTAAGTAAAAGGACATGTTTTCAATTATGTCCTTTCATTTATCTTATTTTTTCCTTACTAAACTTCATTTAGCTTCAGTATTGTGTGTTACTATGTTATTTCTCTAAGCACCATCTTATATTGCACCTATGTGACACATGATGAGATTCAAGTGGAAGATGGACTGATACAAGGATATCACATATAGATTTACCTTATTGTCAAACTTTTGACATGACACTTGTGCTATCATAAGCCTGATCACAAGATTCTATATGTCTTAAATATACATGATATATACATCAAAAATATTTATTAGTAAACCTAGGTATATCTTATCTGAGCATGTCACCTGCCTGGCTAGTGCTCATCTCTCCTCAAAATCATTTGTTATCCTTATGATCATTAGTGTCCCTCTTATTTATAGTCCAAGTAATGCATGGATGTCCTCTAGTGTGATACCCACCTCTATGGTATCCCCATCCACACCCATCAAAAAGTGTTGGTCAACTATTCCCATGCTTCAAATAATATGATAATGAGATCAACACTCAGTGGGATGCACCTCATCTCCATAATACCTCCTAGGCCTAGTACAACTAATCATGCTTTATCCACATCCAAAAAATGTTCCAGTAGATATGATAGCCATGATGCATCTATTAGTCACCAATACCTCTAGTGTCTCTGCAAAATATCAAACAATAAAGGATGTATCAGATCTCCATGTCATTCCTAATCAAAATAAATTCTTAAATTTTCATAAAAATCAGCTAGTTTGATTTTGTTTTTTAATTTTCTACAAAATTAGCCTATTCAAAACTAAATTGGCCTTATACTTCATTTAGGATACTAAATCAACCCTATCAAATTCCTACTAAATCAGCCTATCTAATACTAGATCATCCACCTTCTTTCCTTGTGATACTGTATCAACCCTATTACACATAGTTAGACTATATCAGCAATACTACATTAGCCATTTAAAAATAACTAAGTTGGTACAATGCTACATAGTTGGCCGCCACATCTTGGCAAACTAAATTGGCCTTACTATTCTCCCTTGCTTTACATACTAAGTTGACTAGGTCTACTTTGTTCATCCATAGTGATGAATTTTTGACCATTTACCATAAATTCCTTAGGCATTTATTGGTTTGTCCCTTTCTTACTTAATACCCCATTTTACCCCTAGTGTACCTAAAATTTTCCTAAGGTTTATTCTGGTGCTTATATTTTACCCACCAATCAATATTCTATAATTATCTAAATTTCAAATCAAAATATTCAAAAATTTGAAATTATTAGTTACTTGTACTACATTCATTGTAAGCACTATGCATTCTCCTTGTCTTAGTTGACATAACCTCACCATGATAGCTCTCTGTTCTCAAACTAGGTCTCTTAGAGCTTTATTTTCTCAGAATGCTAAAAATGACAAATTAATTATTTTTCACCCTATTTATATTTACTATTCAAATATTATTTACCTTTCAAATATTTACTATTAGATTTCTTGTTTTGATCATATATTTTTCTCTATTATCTCTTTTTACAAACCATAAAATGTTCTATAATCTTGACATCATAGAGAATATTTTCACTAATTATGTGTGTGTGTGTGTTGCAAAAAAATTGATTTTTTGCTCTTTCTCACTAATCTCTACAATTTATCCTAATGTTTTCTACATTGGAAACTTTCACATTTTATTGAATCTCCTTATTTATCTATAGCACTAAGGTAAGTAAAGGTATGTGATTTTTGATTATGTCCTTTCATTATCTTATTTTCTCCTTATTGTACTTTATTCAGCTTCAATGTTGTGTATTGCTATGTTATTTCTCTAAGAACCATCTTACATTGCACCTACATGGCATGTGATGATATTCAAGTGGGGAATATGTACACACATAATATTTTAAAACTTTATCAATTACTAATGATTTCTATATTATAGGAACCCATTGAGTCTCAATCTCTCTGAGTGCATGCCTTAAGGGGTGTAGCGAGAAAGGGGTGGATAGACCATTGGTGATTCACAAGATTATTGTCCTTATACTACCACTTTCTATCTAGACACCCATCTAAAAACATTCCCCTAAGCTTTGACTCCTCTTTCACACCCTCCTCTAGTCATTTTATACCTTCATTAGCCCTTCCCTAGGCTAAAATCCTTTTTGATGGTTTATGTTATGCTATCAACCCCATTGAACTTGTAATCCAATTGATAAAACTTATTTAGGCTCTAGGTTGGCCCCTACCTAATCTAGACTAAGACCTAATTTATTTTTTTCAATAACGATATAAGGTTGATTGGGTTGAACTTATCATCCTAAAATTTTGGAAAGGACTAGGGTCAGATCTACCTATATAAACACATCCTTCCATAATTTAATAATAAAAGAGAAGAAGAAGAGATATATATATATATTGTGCATCTTCTTATACACTATTTTAATTGAAGAGCATAACTTAGGGTTTCATACTTTATTTGGATCCTAGAGCTAATTTATCTTTATCATCCTTACATACCATTACAAACTTTTACGAAGAACCTTGGCCAAGGGAGAGGTTTAGGCTCAGCATGTTCATCTTCAAAGTTAAGTATTCCTATCTTTGTTCCTCCTTTATAAGATTAGATATATTTGCATTTGTACTTCTCTCCCATGCATTAGGATTACGTATACATTGATTTAGTATATGTATTTTATGCATGTTTAATTGTAATTTTTATTACCCCCACTTTGTGCCACAAGCTTTGGTGAGCACTAGATTAGAATTTGATTTACTTTTTATTAGTTTAGTGAATATGAAAACATAGTACCTAGTTAGGTTTATTACATTTTTTTGCCTGACTGAAGGCATTGGAACCCTCCCTACTGAATTTATTATGGTAAGAGATCCCTTGGCTAGGTCTAGTGGATCCATCTTGGTCATGACCTTGAATATTTAATGTATCCACAATCATAAGTATAAGTAAGATTTATATTCTCTGAAGTAGGATTGATTTATAGATCTATTTAATTTCCCATTACATACATTATGTTATCAAAGGCATCATATAGTTTACATAGGGGCATCAATCCCTCATTCACCATAATCTACTAGATCACATTCTTTTATGATGGAGTTATCTTATGATGTTCCTTTTACAGAACCATTGGTTTCTCATCATATTATCCCTATGACTTCTAAGACATCCATTTATCATCAGTCCAATACATCATAGCCTTAAAATCAATGACAACTAGTTAATAGAGTTCATAATGCACCTCTAATGCACACATGATTAAGATATTTGGGTAAAAATACAAACCCAAAGGTACTATTTTGGTATAAACACCAATCAAAGTCTTTGTAAAAAAATATAGATCTCATAACACCCTCGAGTGGACACACCAATTAAAATATTTGGGAATAACTATCAACCTAATGCCATAGTTTAAGTTAGACAACCAATAAAGATATATGGTAATCAGTATAGAGATTAGAACCTAGATTCAATTCTCATAGTAATTAAAATCTTTGAAATAAATAATATAACTCAAAGTGAAAATTTTGATCATTAACTGATCAAGATTTTTGCACCAAATTCTACACAGTTATCCACTAGTAGTGTATCACAAGCAGCTTAATTTTCATAATCTATGTATACAATAACATAACATGAGTAGTATGGTCATTGGTTCTCCATGTCATTTGGGTTCAAATAGGGAATATTTTCATCACATGATATACACATAGACATCTTATGAAATAAAAACAAAAAACCACATACCAATACAATATAAAAACTTAAATCTCTTGCATATATGCCTAAAACATTTATAACACATATAAAAATCAATTAAGATTACTCGAACCGAAACCAAATTACAAACATTAACATTTCAAATAGTAAAAAAAATTTAAATGCATAAAAATGTATATCATATTATAATATCCATATGATAATACACAAATTCCAAATTAAACAACAAACACATAAATATAACTTAGAATAATGTTTCAATGCAAATATGGCACATCACTCAATGATGAGAACATGACTACCGAGACCATCTCCCTCACTCTCACTATCAAAAACCTAAAAACTAGAACTAAAAGTGACAATATCTCTATGAGAACTTGATCTATGACTACAGTTACTCTCCCTCTCCTGGTATATGGCTAGTTCAGTCCTACACTCGGCATACTCTCACTGAATTGTATGTAGTCATATACTATATCATTGCTCACCCCACCTAGAATATCAAGATAGGGTATGGTATGCCTTTGGAGTTCTTCACATAACTCATATATATCTATTGCTACTCACATTAATGTCATAGTATTTGTTTCCACCTGATAAAACAAATGGGCATGCACCCCTACTACATTAGTGGCATGCTCCATCACTGGCATAGGAGCTAACTCAGTAATTGATGGCCTCAGCCTACTCCCTAGCCTCATAGGATCCTAAGAACTCCTCAACCACATTGTATGTGTTGGGGGCACATCCTGTATAACACCAAATTGTCAAGTAACCCTCTCATACTAAAATCAATCATGTACATTATCCCACTGCTCATGTATCCAATGACTAACTCTAACCCACCTCAATTATGTGCTATACTCAAACCACCCCTGATAACCCTTGTAGGGTATCCAAATGATATCCTTTATTCTTATACTATCTAGTAGTTACTAATAATATGTCATACTCCTCTTGATACATGCCCTATTCTAGTCCATCTCTCTGCAAATACCTATGAGTAGGCTCATCCAAACTATGGATGTCTCACTGGCCTACTCAAAACTATGTGTTTATATGCCTAGTAGTGTAATAGTGTCCATGTAACAATACCCCTACCATTCATATCCTATGTAAAGTGACACATGTTCCTGTATAAATGAGCTGGCGTGGTATGAACCCATGAATACATGGTGCCATGATGCTCAATGTCATACACTATCTGATGCATCTTATATGAGATATAGACACCACTCCCATCTATGACAATAAATGGAAACAACAACATAGTTATAAGTTTATGAAATCATGGAACATCAGCCATCATAATCATGGTCAATAATATTTCACTCGAACTCCTTGAGTGATGAGTACCTGTATCTATGGTAGAGAAGTCATTATATGCTTTTTGTATTTCTCTAACACTATTAGCCTCTTGTAATACAGTCTGATACCTAGAAATAAGTAATTATAAGATATGATATACATCCTCCAATGTCACAATCATTTTGCCTATAGGTAACTAGAATATACATGTGTCTATATTCTGCCTCACATAGTGCAATGATTATATGATTGTCCTAGGGCATAGGCTCTAGGAAAGCAACATACCATAACCTTGCTCTCTTGAGAAGCTCTATCTCCACCTTATATAAGGGAAAATCATTGATATTCTCCATCATCTAACCTATACATAACTCCTTCATATAGGCAACAACCAACAAAATTTAAACCAAATTTGACATCATTAAAACAAAAACTAATACCAATCAATAAAAATAGGAATTAAAAATCAATTAACCATGATAAACATCATATTTTTGGTCCTACTAGACACTATCACCTCCCAGAGGACATTAGTGTTGGATATTAATGTCACACTCTAGAAAATAGAGCCAGGATCTAAACGCTAGCACCTGAAATGGGGCATTAGCAACACCTTCTCTAAAAATAGCTCAAAATAGCCTTTCTATAGTAAAATCAATAAAATATATGATAAAAATTATTTAAAATATAAAAATTTAAAGTCCATTACTAGGTGAACCTCTTCCACAATGTGAATACGTGTATCAACCTCATTATCGTGTGAGAAACTAGCATCTTGTCTCCTTAGCATGTTTCTCTCTCTCAAACTCAAACTTATTTCCCCTCAAATGATGCAAATAAATTTCCAATTATTCAAAACAACCTATTTCAGTCATAACTTTCCTAATGCCACCATATTAAGGTTACCTCTACATGCAAAGTTTGTTAATTAATATAACTCTCTTGTTCTTGCCATATCTCGAGAGCTATGGCTTTAATTTGTGAACTATTTGTTGCACATGGGACTTGATACTGATACACTTTATCCCAAATTGGAAAAAAACCAATCCCTTCATCATTATCAGACCTAAAAAATAACAAAAAAAATCACATTATATTAACAATACAATAAACTAAGTACCTATCTAACTACACACTACATTATCAACTCTAACATAATCAATACATTACTTAAACCTAATATAACATCAAAAACACCAAGTAATACTAACACAATCAATCATTGCCACCTTTATTTACATATCATCATCATAGTCTTGGATATCTCACCAAACAGGGGGTAAATATGCATATATATATTCAGATATATAGAGTTACATTCAAATTATACATGCATATGGGTCTACACAAGTTTACATAGGCATTCAAATGCAAAACATATTTATATTATATATACCTATGGGTCTACAAAAGTTTGCATACAGATTTAGATTCACATCATATTCAGATTATATAGATATATAGGTATACACAAGTTTACATATGAATTCAAATACATAACATATTCAAATTATATAGACATATAGGTCTACACAAGTTTCCATAGGCATTTAGATGCATAACATATTCATATTATATAGACGTATGAGTCTACAAAGATTTACATAGGCATTCAAATGCATAATATATTAAGATTATATAGATTTACAAGTCTACATAGGTTTACATAGGCATTCAAATGCATAGCTTATTTAGATATATAGACACATAGGCTGCACATGTTTACACATACATCTAGAGTCACTGATTTTCAGATATAGAGATGCATAGGTCTACATAGGTTTACATAGGTATTCAAAGGTACACTTTATGCAAATATATAAATTTTGGCATAGGTATACCAGTTCATTCAAATATTTAGATACACATCTACATTTCTTAGATATTAAGATTAGTGGCATGATGCAGACTGCATGTTCTTGGTCCCCATTTTCATATTTATCAAATTACATCTATATCATCACCATTATCATCACTAGTTTTTCTCATAGGGTCATCTACAATAGTTGATCCATAACATTACACTAGACCCAATTTACATACTCAGATTCAGAGTGGGGGAAAGCTAGCCTTATTTCTCCACACATTTAGATTACATTACTTAGATTCAGAGTGAGGGCATGTGAGCCTTGTTTCTCCACACATTCAGTTTCACACTCAATTTTAGTATAGGGGGCATTTACATCATATAATTACTTTCACATATTACACTGCAGCTCTCATCCACTTATTTTTCCAATAAATGGGCCAAATCTATATTGCATTCACATAGGTAAGTACATGTATGCATTTTTATTTTATTTTACACTAGTAATTCCATTTCATTGCAATACTAGAATAAAATAGGAGCACATGTAAATACCCTAATTTGGTCAAGAAACCATAAGTACTATGTCTTTTATTGATCTATCACATAAGGGTCTTAGTGATGGTTATAGTCCTTATTTGTGTGGTCAGCTTGAGTCTTTTGATCTTTTTGTCTCTTATTTTCCCTATTTTTGACACCCCCAATAGTCGCATGTCACATTTTCTTAGTCCTAAGGGCCCCTAGCCTACCATCCCTAATTTTTTCTCTATTTTGAGCCTTAGAACATTAACACCACTTTAGGGATAGTGCTTCCCCATGTCTCTGCTATCCACTTTTGGATTCAATGTCTGATGAGACCTTTCACCCATTTCTAAGTCTTAAACCCTCTTATGTTTTTTTATATATTTTTCATGACATGTTGGCCAACAAACAAGGTATTATATTCATAATAAAGATACTCCTATATAAATAGATTTACAATGCATTTTACATCGAGCACTAACTATTGTAGTCATATAAAATGCAAAAAATGATTACTTGAGCATGGCTAATGACACCCAATCCTTAGGTCCCTCTTGCTTGTTCTCATGACCCTCTTAGGTTTAATTTCACTGATTCCCAATCAATTATCTTTCTAGACTTAACTCCAAATGATCTAAGACCCTCTTTTCATGACTAATCCACCCCCTTAGGTCTCATTTGCTTAGGAAAATAGCAACAAAGTTAGACTATAGTGCTAGACCCTAGGGTGTCCCCTTTTTAGTTCTCCTATCCAATCACATTTTGAGCCCAGGTTACTATTTTTCCCTGATTCCTCTTATTTATTATGTCGACATAGTCTAGTTTCATCTAACCCATGATTGATAGATCCATATATAATCCCATTCAAAGATCATTTTGAAAGGGTTGGAAAATATCATTCAAGCAAGTAAGAATACAAGCAAGACCACTCAAAAAATCTTCTCTATTCTCTGCATACAACCAGCCGATACACTTTCAATCCAATTCAAGTCCTTACACCAATCCCTAGTCATCTCAAGCACACCCAATTTTAGCATTTTTTACATTTCATTCACTATTTCACCAAGAAACCTTAAAGGGAGAACTACATATGGCTTGATCCCTCTTTGGAGTATTGTTATGTAGGTAGTGTGCCCACGCACAGGGTATGAAGCACGTCAAGTGCATATTATACACACTAACCCCTTTTCCCCATTTGCCAAAGTTTCTTTCAATTTCATATAAGATACAATTACATGAATAATCAACTCTACAAGGATCTTTTTTGATAGTGAGGACCTAAAAATTGGTACACATGTTGACACTAAGTACACAAATAAAACCTAGAAGGCTTAAATCCTTAAGACAATAGTGCTAGAGAAGGACTATAGCACCAGAGCCTAGGGTGTCCAATTTTAGTGCTCCTATCCAATCAAAAAATGAAGTCCAGGATCTTGTTTATGGTAGTGTCTTAGTCCTGCACATAAATTTCTAGACCTCATCTTAGTTGGAACAGTCTAGAATAAGCTAAGTTTGATTTTCTCTCTCTCATTGCTATTTTTAGAAAAGTTCTAATTGTAATTCAATTTCACAAATTAGTAGGTTTAATTAGGAATATTAATTATTGATTTCTTCTATTCATAATTATTTATTAAATAGGAATAAAACTCCATTATTCTCAAAAATAAAAAATCATTTGGTGAACCCGACTTACTTCAAATTTTGCATAAAAACCCTAGAAACCCTAGGGTAAATTCCTAGCTAACTTTCCCATTAATTTTTGAATTTTTTTGGAATATTAAAATAAAAAATTCCTCTCAATTTTTAAAATTTTGTAGTAAATTTTAAAATAAATTTATTTCAAACCCTAGTTGTATACACTAGGTCCCAATAATTTTCTAGCATTAATCTAATAAATTCATGATTTTTTGCTTGCACATATACATCAAAAAAATTTAAAATTTTGTAATAAATTATAAAATAAATTTATTTCAAACCTTATTTGCTTTAACTAGCTCCTAGTAATTTTTTAATCATTTTAAATTTTTAACTGCATATTAAAAATTAAAAAAACACTTCAAATTTCAAAAATTTATAGTAATTCTCAAAAATTTATTTTACTCAAAACCTTAGTTGCATCTACTAGGTCCCATTAAATCAAACACTTTCCCATAAATTTCTAAATTTTTACTCGCATACTTAACTTGAAAATTCAATAGCAATTTAAAAAATTCACAGTATTTTGCAAAACTATCACTGTTAAATCCTTAATTGCATGTACTAGCACCTATTTTATTCTTGAGGTATCACCTTACATCCATAATCAAATTGTCAAAATGATGTTCATTTATTTACAAACTTTTCTTACATTTTTTACAAATAATAAGGAAACCATAATGGGCCCTATCATGTACATGAATGATGAAGTCTATCATACGTTAGTACAAAGCTTCATCCTTTGCATTTCATGCTTATTTTTCATTATATGGAATGATCTTAAGCAAGTTATTCTTAAACATGTTAATACATCACCTCCCTTGAAGCCTGTACCCCATGCTGAGTCATGTTGCATGGTCTATTTTTCTCTTCCCTAGGTCACTACCCATCACCAAAGAGCCTAGTTGACACCTATTGTCCCTCCACCACCTTGACCCATCAATTATCTTCAATCTCCTATAACTACTACTACTCCTATATGGATAATAGATAGTGCAATTATAGTTATTACTCAATGTGATACTATGCCTCCTCCACCTAGCTAGGATCCTTATCACCCTTCTATTCCTACCCATCCTAGGCCCACCCACCTACACAAGTAGATTTACACAATGCATATGACATTATTTATAATATGAGAAACACTCCAGCTAAGATTTCCATTTTAAAACTGCTTCAGAAAGCTAATGTATTCAAGGACATTTTTTATTAGGAACTCACTCAAAATTTTATGCCAGTTAATTTAGAACCTTCTTATTTTGCATCAGTGGTTAGCACTTTAAAAACTATAGAAGATGTAATTTATTTTGAAAGTGAGGACATGCCTTTTGAGATAGTTATTGATCAAAATTTGCCACTATTCATACAAGTTCAAGTCAAAACCAACATAATCAAGAGAGTTCTTATTGATATTGGTTTTGGACTTAAAATATGTAATATCACATTTTTACAGGCAATGGGCATAGATATAGCACCAATGCAAAAATCATATAATAATATTCATGGATTTGATGATATACCACAATAGACATTGGGAACCATTACTTTAGATATCATGGTAGGACCCAAAACCTTCTCTACATAGTTCCAAGTCATGCCAGGTCCTCTTCACTATAATATTTTACTTAGATGACCCTAGATACATACTATGGGGGCCATTCCTTCTACTCTTCATTGATGTATTAAGTTTCTCCATGAGGGATAGCTATACACATGTCTAGTAGACAACTAGCCATTCAGATATTGTTGAACTACATAGTCATTTTTGACTATTTCACCAGATGGGAGACCTTATCTCATAGTATAGCCACCATCTCATTGCATTTCTCTTGATCAGATACATACATATGAGGTTGGAGAGACTAGCACTTCTCACACTCCTCTACTTATAGTCATACCTTCATCTCCAGATATTCCACTAGTCATAGTAATTTCAACCATTCTAGTTACTCCACCATTCAATATTATGACACCTATTACACATCAATAATCACCAACAATAGTACCAGTAGTTCCAGTTGATTCCATAGTTATTCCACTCGTTATAGATACTTTTGTAGCACTACCATCTTCTACTACTATAGATGATGATACTCCTATATCAAAGTTACCCTTTGTAATAAATTTTGAGTTACCATATATACATGATGATACAAATTCACAGGATTCTTTAGATGATGATACGACACCCCCATTCATAGATGATTATTTGTGTGGATTGAGTTTTACACCAGTTAGCCCAAGAGAGTATCAAGATGACTTTAGAGCTCTCACTCCACATCCTACACCACTTTTAGCATCTCACACTACACTCTCAAGATATACTCCACACTCATAGCCATAGACAGATTACTTGGCACATACAGTTCACATAGTTACCTCTATGAATATAGAGCCGATTATTTAGATTTAGGAAAGTAGCACACAACATCAGCCATAGTTTATGTTATAGATATTATTGGATCATAGATTGATGACATTACCTATAGTATGACACAGATATATTAGTAGATTGTCATAGTAGGATGGTCAACCATTTTGTACTTTTTATAAGATTACAAGCCATGATATAAATTCATGTATAGCTTTACAAAATAGATTTGGTAAACTATAGGATCAAGGTATTATTCAGATGATAGCACTGCTAGCAACACCAGCTCTACCACTTCCATTGAAGTCATCTACTAGTAGGATAAACATTCCTAAATAGAGTTAGCATCTCCACCACCAGAGCAACCTTTAGTTCACCTTTGACACAATGACACCATGAACACAACATCCACATAATATGATGATACTTATGATGATGTTCTCGAGGTATTTGATGATGGTTGTGACCCTTTCCTCCATTTCCATCCCTAGTGGGCTCCATGTTTGGATCCCTTCCCCCTTCTAGCCTAGTCTTTTATATCTTTATGTATATATTGATTTATTTACATGCTTGTACATAGTTTCTTTCTATATTTGATTATACACATTTTCTACTGCTTGATTGTACATAGTTTGAATATTCTAAAAATACAAAAATAATATAACATTTCAAAAATTCAAAAACATTCAAATATAACAAAACACCAAAAACATTTAGATTGTATGCATCATCCATGCTTTACATTTCTACTATCATGCTAGGACTTATATTTACTATTATATGCTTATTGTTTATCAATTTATTTACATTACCATGCTTCACTTGATCTTCTTTGAGTATGTGTGGTGATATTCAGCTATTTGATTGCTTCAATCTACCCATTGAGGGGGAATCTACATTTGAGACACACTTTGATATACATACCCTTTGGGGGCATCTTCTACATGACTATACCATCCAGGTTATGTCATTCCTACACTACACACTCCAATTTATCATGATAATATACATTACTTAATAGATTACACATATTACTATATCGACATTACACTAGTATCTAGGACTTATGTATCTCTTAGCATATACCTAGTATTGTACTAAACATGTCTTGCATACTTTTACTCTTGCTTTGATTATTTAGATGTGATTTAATCTTTCTAGTTATTACATGTTTTCTCTTCTTGTTTAGCATAGCTTGTTGGGGGATCAATCCAACAATAGATTACAACTATGACAGCAATAAACGCGGAATTAAACCAGATTGACAAGTAATTAGAATGATAATATCAAGAACAAGAGATACAAGAAAACACCCTGAAAACTTGTATTAACAAAACTCTTTACAAAGGAATACAATTGAAGAAAGCTTCTTTCTTCCACACCTCTCCTAGATGTATAGATCTCTCAATAGATCTCAATTCCTCAAGAGCTCTCTCTCAAGAACAATCAACTCCAACAAGCCTGGATTGATTCAATTCTGTACTGTTCTTCACACACAATGAATTCCAATAATTCACTAAATTACTTCCTAAGCTAAGAAGATCTAATTCTACATAAAGAATTAGGAGACTTGAGCATGTACAACCAACAAGCAGTTAAGCCTCTTGAACAAAGGCTCCAAAAATAGTAATGCTAACAATAGAGACGCGTGCTTGAGTTCACAACTCAAACTTATCATGCAAACACTCGCTTCTGTCCATGGAAATAGCTTTTTGGACATGCAAGTAACCGACGTCGGTTCCTGCTGCTTGTCTGTGACCGCCGTCGGCTGACCATTCTGCCGACGTCGGCGTCTCTCCAACTGCCTGTGACCGATGTCGGTCGCTCCTGACCGACGCCGGCATCTGTGTAGACCCGAACCTGATTTATATGCTCCTTGGTGAAGCTTTTAGCTCCACACCCTAACAATCTCCCACTTGGAGATAAACCAGCTGCACCAGTACCTGTACAGCAACATCTTCTAGCTCCTCCATCTTCAACTCAATCATGAAGACCAATAGAAGTTGAATGAAAATTCAACTTCTCCTTAGTAACCGGCTTTGTTAGCATATCAGCAAGATTCTTGTCTATATGGATTTTCTCCAGCTTTAACTCACCATCTTCCAATACCTGCCGTATGAAGTGATACCTTAGCTGTATGTGCTTGGTTCTTGAGTGAAAAGCTGAGTTCTTAGCCAAATGGATTGCACTCTGACTGTCACTATACAATCTGCAACTTCCATGCTCCCTACCAAGCTCTTCCATGAACCATGTCATCCATATCATCTCCTTGCTAGCTTCTGTAGCTGCAATATACTCTGCTTCTGTAGTTGACAAGGCTACAACCTTCTGCAACTTAGATATCCAACTAACCGCTGTTCCACCTACAGTAAAAACATAACCTGTGGTGCTTTTCCTGCCATCCAAATCCCCTGCCATATCTGAATCTACATAGCCATGTAGAGAAGTATCTGAACCTCCATAGCACAAGTGTCTACCGCTAGTTCCTCTCAGATATCTAAGGATCCATTGAACTACTTTCCAATGTTCCTTACCTGGATTGGCCATATACTTACTTACCACTCCCACTGCTTGGGCAATATCCGGTCTAGTACATACCATTGCATACATCAAACTTCCTACCGCGGAAGAATATGGAACCTTACTCATGTACTCTACCTCTTCATATGAATTGGGACATTGTTCTTTACTTAACTTGAAATGTCCAGCCAAAGGTGTGCTTACCAGTTTAGCATCCTGCATATTGAACCATTTCAACACCTTGTCCACATAATCTTCTTGAGACAATATCAACCTATGATTTTTCCTGTCTCTCCTAATGCTCATGCCAACGATTTTCTTTGCTGCTCCCAAATCCTTCATAGCAAACGTTTGAGCTAATTTTACCTTAAGCTCTGAGATATCCTGCATGTGAGACCCTACAACCAGCATGTCATCTACATACAACAATAGAATAATATATCTACCATTATCAAATCTCTTGAAATACACACAATGGTCTGATTGACATCTGCTGTAGCCATGCTCAGTCATAAACCTGTCAAATTTTAAGTACCATTGTCTAGGAGCTTGCTTGAGGCCATACAAGCTTTTCTTCAACCTGCACACAAACTTCTCCTTACCCTTGACCTCAAATCCTTCTGGCTGTTCCATATAAATTTCCTCATCCAAATCTCCATGAAGAAATGCTGTCTTAACATCTAGCTGTTCAAGATGCAAATCTTCAAAAGCAACCAAAGGCAATACAACCCTTATTGAAGTCATTTTAACAACTGGAGAAAAAATCTCACCAAAGTCAATACCTGGCTTTTGTGCAAATCCTTTTACCACTAATCTAGCCTTGTATCTCATCTGTCCATTCTCGCCTTCCTTCAACCTGTAGGTCCATATGTTCTTAAGTGTTCTCTTACCAGCTGGCAATTCAACCAAATCCCATGTTTGGTTCTCTCTTAAGGACTCCAACTCCTCAACCATGCCACGCTCCCACTCACTCTTGGACTCCACTTGTATTGCTTCTTCAAAACTCTCTAGTTCTCCACCATCAGTTAGCAATAAATAATATAAAGAAGGAGAATATCTAATTGGAGGCTTACTCACCCTTTCTGACCTCCTGATGGGTGTCTTGGACTCGTTCTCAACACGCTGTCCACCCAAATTTTCTGACAGTGACCGACCTCGGCCACCTGTAGACCTGTTACTAGCTGACGTCGGTTCTTCCTGACCGACCTCGGTCCCTGTATGGCTGACGTCGGTCTCTGTATTGCCAACGCCGATTTCTGTCCTGCCGACGCCAGTTCCTGACCTGCCGACGTCGGTCTCTGTGTTTTCCTGTAAGTGATTATTTTTTTTTCCCGTGAGCTCACCTTGGACTTTCACCTCATCCAATTCACCATTGCTCTGCTCAGGCTGATTCAACTTCCTTAGCTGATCATAATACATCACTCTTTCATTGAAAACAACATCACGGCTCCTGATTACCTTGTTAGTTTCTAGATTCCACAATCTGTAACCAAAATCATCTGAGCCATAGCCAATAAATGTGCATCTCATAGACTTAGCATCAAGCTTCTTTCTATTTTCCTTATCTATATGCACAAAGGCTTCACAACCAAAAATTTTGAGATATGAGAGATCAACCTTTTTACCTGTCCATGCCTCTTCTGGAATACCACCATCCAGAGCTGTAGAGGGTCCTCTGTTAATCAGGTACACTACAGTGTCAACAGCTTGTGCCCAGAACTGTAAGGGCAAACCGACATACAATCTCATACATCTTGCACGCTCCATTATTGTCCTGTTCATCCTTTTAGCAATACCATTCTGCTGAGGTGTCCTTGGAACCGTCCTTTGCCTATGAATTCCATGCATGTAACAATAATCTCTAAACTTATGACTGCAGAACTCACCACCGTTGTCTGATCTCAGGCACTTTAATCTTTTACCTGTTTCATTCTCAACCATAGCTTTCCAAACTTTAAAAGTATCAAATACATCAGATTTTTTTCTAATACAGTAGATCCATACCTTCCTTGTGGCATCATCTATGAATGATACATAGTACTGTGATCCTCCAATGGAAGCAACCTGAGCCGGTCCCCACACGTCTGTGTGAACAAGCTCCAACTTGTGCCTCTTCTTAGTAGACCCAGTTTTGAGAAAACTAACCCTTTTCTATTTTCCAAATACACAGTGCTCACAAAACTCTAGATCTATGCCTTTTAAATTTGAAAGCATACCTTTAGACTTAAGAATAGACATCCCCTTCTCACTCATGTGGCCAAGCCTTGAGTGCCACAATTTAGCGTCCACATCTGAAGTAGATAAAACTGAAGAAGATTTGTTAGTAACACAATTACACAAATAAAGAGTACCTTCTCTCTTACCTCTAGCCATAACAAGTGCACCCTTGGTTACCTTCCAAGATTCTATTGTGAGAGTTACTGTACAACCCTCATCACCTAGCTTACCTGCAGAGATCAAATTTCTCTTCAAACTAGGAACATGCATCACATCTCTCAACACCCATGTGTTGTTATTCTGCATCTTCAGCTGCACTTTGCCTTTGCCAATTATTTTACAGGGCTCATCATCCCCTAAGTACACTATTCCAAAATCTCCTTGGATATAGTCACTGAAATATTCCCTGTTGGGAGTAGCATGAAAAGATGCACCAGAATCTAATACCAAAGATACTATATTATTATGCAGAGAGAAAATTAAAGCATCCTGTGCAATACCTGCAATCTTGGCTTCTTCCTTTCCTTCGTGCTGGTTGTCCTCCTTAGGCTTTGACCAACAATCTCTGCTTATGTGCCCCATCTTTCCACAATTCCAGCATTGTGGCTTCCTGCCATTTCTGGATTTAGATCTGCCTTTCCCCTTTGACTTGGATCTTGCTCTGCCTTTCTTGCTCTTCTCTTTTTGCCTTCCCCTGCTCTCAAAACTTAAAGCATTCCCAGATGCCTCTTCTGTGTTTTTCCTACGTATTTCCTCATTCAAGATAACACTAACAACATCCTCTACTTTCAAAATATTTGATGCAGATGCAGTATTACTTACTGCCATTACTAAGCCATGCCAACTTTCAGGCAAAGAACACAATATCAAAAGAGCTTTTATCTCATCATCAAACACTATATTCACTGAACTTAATTGATTCACAATACCATTGAAATCATTCAGATGAGTAGACACAGATCCACCTTCATTCATATGCAAATTAAATAACTGCTTCATTAAATATACCTTATTTGAAGCTGAGGGTTTTTCATACAGATTTGCTAACGTAGTCATCAACTCTATCGTAGACTTTGTCTGTGATAAATTGGATATCACAGTGGATGCTAGACTCAGTCTTATAGACCCCAGAGCCTTTCTGTCAAGAACTTCCCATTCTTCATCCTCCATGTCTTTGGGCTTCTTTGCAATACCTCCTAACGGTAAGTAGAGATCTTTCTGATACAGATAATCCTCTATCTGCATTCTCCAGTGTTGGTAATTTTTGCCATTGAACTTTTCCATTCTCAATTTACTTTCATCTGCCATTGCTTCTCCCACTCAAATAGAAATCTCTGTAAGAACCTGTAATCAATACACACTACACAGATCTGAACTACCTGTTAGTGAACCTGAGCTCTGATACCACTTGTTGGGGGATCAATCCAACAATAGATTACAACTATGACAGCAATAAATGTGGAATTAAACCAGATTGACAAGTAATTAGAATGATAATATCAAGAACAAGAGATACAAGAAAACACCCTGAAAACTTGTATTAACAAAACTCTTTACAAAGGAATACAATTGAAGAAAGCTTCTTTCTTCCAGACCTCTCCTAGATGTATAGATCTCTCAATAGATCTCAATTCCTCAAGAGCTCTCTCTCAAGAACAATCAACTCCAACAAGCCTGGATTGATTCAATTCTGTACTGTTCTTCACACACAATGAATTCCAATAATTCACTAAATTACTTCCTAAGCTAAGAAGATCTAATTCTACATATAGAATTAGGAGACTTGAGCATGTACAACCAACAAGCAGTTAAGCCTCTTGAACAAAGGCTCCAAAAATAGTAATGCTAACAATAGAGACGCGTGCTTGAGTTCACAACTCAAACTTATCATGCAAACACTCGCTTCTGTCCACGGAAATAGCTTTCTAGACACGCAGGTAACCGACGTCGGTTCCTGCTGCTTGTCTGTGACCGCCGTCGGCCGACCATTCTGCCAATGTCGGCGTCTCTCCAACTGCCTGTGACCGACGTTGGTCGCTCCTGACCGACGCCGGCGTCTGTGTAGACCCGAACCTGATTTGTATGCTCCTTGGTGAAGCTTTTAGCTCCACACCCTAACAATTTAGCATAGCTTGTTGGATTGCATTTATATTTCTTGCTTGCCTCTTGTATGTGCCCTAGGACATTTGCCAATATCCTTCTCTTCTATTCATGTGTGTGCCTTAGGACATTTTCCAATGTCCTTTGCTTATACTCTTTTATGTTCATTTAGCCCTTGTGCCAATAATGTTTATTTCAATTGTATGTGTATGTGGCATTTGAATATGCCTTGTATGTTTGTTTTCCAATTTGAGTGACATGTGCCCATCTCCCTTGTTTACTTGGCCCCTTGGCCACCCTTGTATGATTCCTGTTTCTTGATTTGTGTGCTTGGTATTTGATTAATTTTGATTTCTTTTAATGTCATGATCCATATCATGCATTTTTCCTATTTTCTTGGATTCCATGATGGACATCATGATTTATCCCTCCAACTAACAAACTAACAACTAATAAAAATAACAACTAACACTTTCAATTATAGTTTAGTACATTTCACATGCTATTACATTGTTACATCTCTCTGGGCATACCCCTATTGATCTAACAATCTCTCAAATCAAACCATGATATATCTTGAGATATCTTGATGATTATCATTACTATATCATGTATATTTCTAGCTTAACACACTTGTAGGGCTTCTTATTATGAGGGTAGTCATTACATGGTACTTATTCCTACCCTCAAAAGAAGGGGAAATAAATAGAGGTTTTGATACAAATATTAGAGCTTTGATTGATCAAAAAATCTAGTTTCAAAACAACTAGTCATCAAAGCACTCAAAACAGACCACACAGATAGTCAAGATTCTTAAATAACGATCAGTTTCCACTTAGGATAATAGCATAAAGGCTAGACTATAGTGCCAAACACTAGGGTGCCTATTTTTGTTGCTCCTATCTAAATAATATAAAGTCTAGGTTTTTTAGAAGTAGGTAAAAAGGTAGGTTCAACTACAGTTTTGCATAATCAGATCAATTCAAATCAGCAATTTTAATATAATTTTCTCGTAGAATCTAGACATAGGGGGCATCATGTGTGGCATGATTGTTCCTCACTTCCAATTTTAGATACAATAATTAGTATAACTTCCAAATCAGAATCCATGTTTCAGACACTAGTGATTGGGGGCAGATTGCACAACACTTTTGCTTCTCTTATAGTTTTCAATATTACCTAGGCATTCTCAGTAGTTACATGCCTTATTCCATCTATAGGTCGTTGGCATAATTTTAGAGTGGATTTCAGACAAACCTAACTTACACATTCTTGAGTACTCAAGTTTCAGAGTGGCTTCCACATAAGCCAAATTTTTAGTTTTGGAGTGGCTTTCATACAAGCCTAATCTCTATCTTTTATAAGTTGGACAACATTATCCTAGTTTTCAGCACATATTCAGCTATCCATGCCACATTATCAGATTCTTATGAGAATTCATGGGCTTCAAGAACCATCTCATATGACATACTTCTTCATACCGGTATCAGTTTATAATTTCACTTCATGGGGCAATGATGGAGCCAAAGCGCCATCCTTTGCATTCTTGAGCCACCTATTCAGAGGGATTGGACACATAGTCTAGTAATATATTATCACATGCATGATCATCTAGCTTCACTCAATAGGTGATGATGGAGCCAAAGGGCCAACCTTAGCATTCTTGAGCTACTTTCTAGGGAATTAAACACTCAATTATGTTCATGATAGAATTTTTGGTATAACATCATCCAACACATCTAGCATTATTTAACCTTAGTATCACAACAAGTTTTTATTGGTTCATGTAATCGATGAGGTGTATTCATTCCTTTCTCTTAATAAGATTTATAAGTTCTTATTTTATATTATATATAATAATAACTGGTCTACTCTTTATTTCCCTTTCACAGATTCACACTTACATAATGTGCTCTTTATGCACTAACCAACATTACTTAGCATCACACAAGCTTCATGGGCTTCACCTTTGTAGTAAGTTTAGGTACACTTTCTATTTTCCTTTATCCTACTATTTCACTTTGTTACATCATTAAAATAAGGTGGGGAGAAGGGGGGCAAATGTAGTCATTTAAAATGAAAAAAATTGGTAACTTGAGCATGGATAATGAAACCCAATCCTTAGGTCCCTCTTTCTTGCTCTAATGACCCTCTTAGGCTTACTTTCATTGATTCTTAGTCATATGTGGCCTTCTAGACTTGACCCTAGCTGAGCTAGGACCCTTTCTTCATGATTAATCCATCCCCATAGGTCTCATATACTCAAGACAATAGAGCCAAAGTTGGATTATAACACTGGACCCTAGGGTGTCCCCTTTTTAGTTCTCTTATCTAATCACATTTTGAGCCTAGGTTACCATTTTTACCTAATTCCTCTTCTTCATTGTGTCGACCTAGTTTGGTTTCATCTAACCCATGACCAATATATCTATATATAATCTCATTCAAAGATTATTTGGAAAGGGTTGTAAAATATCATTCAAGCAAGCAAGAATTCAAGTAAGACCACTCAATAAATCTTCTCTATTCTTTACATAAAACCAACCAATACACTTTCATGCCAATTCAAATCCTTGCACCAGTCCTTAGTCATCTCAATCATATCTAGTTTTAGCATTTCTTGCATTTCATTCACTATTACACCAAGCACTCTTAAAGGGATAATTACATATGGCTTGGTCCCTCTTTGGAGTATTGGTATGTAGGTAGTGTGCCAATACATGAGGTGTGAATCATGTCCAGTATATCTTATACACACAAACACCTTTTCCCCATTTGCCAAAGTTTCTTTCAATTGCATAAAAGATACAAGTACATGAAGCATTAGCTATATAGGGAGCTCTATTGACAATGAGGACCTAAAAAATGGTACACAAGCTCACACTAGTAAGTGAACAAAACCTAAAAAGCTTAAATCCTTAGGACAATAGTGCCAGAGAAGGACTATAGCACTGGATCCTAGGGTGTCCAATTCCAATGCTCTTATCCAATCAAAAAATGAATTCTAGGATCTTGTTTATGATAGTGTCCCAATCCCACACACAAATTTATAGACCCTATCTCAATCAAAATAGTCTATAATAAGCTATGTTTGATTTTATCTCTCATTGCTATTTTTAGAAAAGGTCTAATTGTAATTCAATTTCACAAATTAGTAGTTTTAATTAGGAATATTAATTATTGATTTCTTCTATGTAGAATTATTTATTAGATATGAGTAAAACTCCATTATTCCCAAAAATAACAAATTAACTATTTTGGCACTTTTAACATAAAATCAACCAATAGTAAATACTCTACATACTACTCAGCTTTGACACCTAGACATTTCCATGCTTGATCAAAGAAGGCCCTATGTGAAATTCAATTTAGCATACCTTTCAATTTGATGGTACACATTCCCTAAGGGATAACTACATATGATTTGAGACCCCTAGCATTGGGGTAAATGTAGGCAGTAGCCAAGATAACAAGGGTTCTAGTATGTGCAATCGTAACATCCCACAACCTAAATTTTCCTTTCATTTTACATTGTATTAGTTAATTATTTAATTTTTAAAGTTATTCATTAAGTTTTTAGATAATAATAAGCCAAAATAGTGACACAAACGAGCCCTCATGTGACATAAAATCACCTATAGGACCTCTGGGAACCCCCATAACTTCCCTAGCAGTTATAAACAATCATTATAAAAAGGACACTGGCACTAGAATTGTACACTAAAACCACATGGCACTATTGTCCTAAAGGGGTGCTACTATCCATAGATAGATCTAGAGAAATAGTCAATAGACAAAATATTCCTTTGTTTACTTAGCCATCTCCAGTACTCTGATCCATGAAAAAATCTGTGTATATCCAAGTAAGTTTATTTTCTCCTTGTGCTTACTATTTTGGGAAAGTTCCATAGAATCAATAAATTCCAATTTTATTCCAAATTAATAATATACCTAACCTTTTAATCTACCTTAATATTTACTTAGTCAAAACCTTAAAAGGATAAAACCCCCAAATTCATTGGTAGTATCTGCATAGGTTTGATTTTTTAATTCTTGATCTAAGTGGTTACAAAGTAGATACAAATAATTTTTAGATACATTGATGAACACATAAAATTAAAAATATTATAATCAGATAATTGAGTATGAAAATATCAAAATAAGTTAAGTACCCCTCTTCCATAGTGCTTTGTCAATTTCCAATTATTTATGTTCAATAATAATCATCCCTTTCACATTAAGATTATTTGTTTGTACCCTTATTTTACTTAATCTAAATATTCATATTTTTACTTCATTTAGATCACACTAATTAAAAAACAAGTAGAAATTTTTAGTGAACCTTGAACCTTCTAAAACATATGGCACCACACTATTACTCACAACTAGCAGTTACAAGATCTTCCACATATCCTATAGTGTAATTGGCATCTCCCTAGTGGGAAGCTAAAGGGTACATGTGTCTACTTTCCACCTCTAGGATAACACTATCATTAGGTGCATTTCATGGGAAACTACCCCTATCCAACCAACATATCTAAGTTCCACACTATTAATCAATCACTACTCCATGACTTAGAGTAAGACTTAATATTATGTCCATATGCTATCCATGAGAAAAATATCAAATATGTATATCACATTATAAACACATCAAATTTATAAATTCAAGATAAGATAAAAGGTCAAAATTCTATTAAAACATCTATTAAAAGGATTAGATTATCATTACAAACACTTTTCATGTCTTATAGACACATTTGGTAGTGAGAATATTCTAGCTAAAATTTTTGTTGATATATTTTTAAGACATTGTCATAAAGGGTAGAACATTGATAGCATCTAATGGACTTTGATGGTAATCATTATAGCACTAAAAAATTGAGTAAAAATAGGTGAAAATAATAAATGATATTTTTTTCAAATTGCTAAAAATATAATTATTATTTTTAATAAATATCAGGGCCAATAACTACTCTACATCTAGGGAACTCTCTATACACTTGAATCACATAATCATAACCTATCATCACATTATAATGGTCACAAGTAATAAAATAAAATTGATAACAAATGAAATAAAAATGAATCGTAAAATCATATTATTCAAGATAGTTATATGAAAATAATAGTGGTACTATAAGTGTATAAATCAGTATTTATAACTAATCTAACATAACATGCAAAGCTTGTGATCTTGATACTTGTATATCCATTTTACCTCCCATTATTCATGTTGGAACATATATGGGATGTTATTCCATATGGTGGCACTTATAATTTCATTTAACCATAATAGGGAGTTTTATATACCTATATATTGGATATCCACATGTTTTTTAGAAACTCACACACTATTAAAAAAAATTATGATTAGGGAAAAGTCATGGCATATCTTAAAACACAAATTGATAGAAAAGAAATATCATATGTAGGAAATAGTTTATTATGTCATTCACTACCCACTAGGGGTAATCAATATGATTTTGAGTAATGGGTATGCATCCAATCATAAAATATATATAAATAAGATCTATCCATCTGTCATCATCCCTCTAGCAATGTCTAGAGAGACTAAGCATATAAAGTTACATCTCAATTAGAAAAAAAATAGAGACATGTAGAAATGTGTCCTAAAAATTCATGTAAGCAGATAACGTAGACATCAAAACCAAGATTGAGAGAGAAAAAAAGAGACATGTGTCATATTAAGATGACAAAACATCTGGAAGAATTCAGAAAAAGACACATGGTAGTAAAAGTTATGGAAGTTGATATTATGAAATTCAAATGCAAATAATAAACATGGAAAATAATGAATGTCATTGTTTCACTTAATTCACTTAAATTGGAGAATGAATACATTCAATTCTCAAAGCCAACAAACTAAAGTAATAAATTTTTGAATTGCCATTTTGAGTCTAATTACATTGCCTCCAAGCTATCAAGAGTATTATGACTTCTAAGATCAAGTGAAAATTTTGAATACATAACTCAATTGAAACCAAGAATTTACATATTTTTCACATGGTGAGTCATTTTTAGATGAAATCAATGGCTTCCTTATCTCACATCCCAATTCCCTATGCATACTCAATTTCAAGGCCAATCAAATACATAAATAGAACACTTGATTTGGTGGCTCAGAACCATGAATTCAAACACTAATCTACCAATTAGGATATGTTTAACACTATTAAGACATACAAGGATTAGGATCAACTCTCCATTTTCACATGTAGATACAAGCATGACCTCCTTTCCATAAAATTAGTTGGTCTTCACAAAAAATAGTTAAGCCTAAGGTAATGACCTATAATGACCTATTGTTTGATTTATTCAAGAATGGCAAAGTTAATAGAAATATATGACACTTTAGTCATGGAAAAAAACCAATTACATACATCAATGAAAATTCATTTGACAATTATTACATGTTCTCCTTCATAGGCAGGACATAGTGAACTCATGGCTTCTTAACAACAATGTCAAGAAGCAAGTTACAAGAGTGGGTTAGCAACCCAAGCAAACTTATAGTTCATGGCTCAATCTTAACTATCCCCATTTTGGTCTTTATTCCAAGGGTGAGAATCACCATGGCCTAGTTGAATAAAATATATGTGTTTTCAACCATCACTTATGTTAATGAGGTATAAGTGCCTTTGTTATATACGATTTTAAATTTAAATAAACTTAATGTTTTAGGGGAGATCATTAGCTCCAATTTGATTTTTAAACTCATAATTCCTATAACTTTCCCAGATGGGAAATTCTACATGATGTCATGTATGGTAGATGTGGTGACTACAACTATGGATTCATTTATGAGTAGACATGACAACCATCTTCACACTACCCCATAAATAGAAAATGTGATGCTTTCAATGTTATTCATGTGCATAGATTTATAAAGAACATGAAATGGATAATAGAGACATTCTATGCCATGGTGTATCAATAAATCTATGGGAAGAATATACCCAAAATTTCTAACCCCATTAAAAAAACTATTTTAAACATGGGTGATTATTGGTTGCACATCGAGTGCACAATAATTACAATTCAAAGTATAAAGGCATGTATTTTATACCTACCAATAATTTATCTTAAAAAAATAGATGAATGATAGATTGATTCCTAATTGGAGGACATTGTTGATACTATATTGAGGAAGGAGAAATAGGCATTCATCCATCCAACTCATCTCAATATTGGAAGTATATAGTATATAAGGTGGGAGCACCTCCAACTAGTTGGAAAGATTAAGGCACATTATGTGTTCAAACTGGCACATTTCAAGCACTAGAACCTTAAAAATAATGTAATATAACAAATCAAAAAATATGATAGAAAAGTAAAGATCAACTATGGACACTAGTGTTATAACCATGGAAACATATTTATGAATATAATGGATGATACAAAGTTCCATATAATGATGCATAGGGCCAAAATGTCTATAATAATGGCTATTGAATTATGATTCAGTAGAGAAGGAGATGCATAAAGAGAGGTATAATCAAAGTTACAAATTAAAACATAAAGGCCATCCCCAACTTCACCTCCAAGATCTCCACCTTAGATCATAGAAATATAAAGTACAAAACCCAGTGCCCTAAGTATCTCTCCCCTATTTACAATTCCTCCTACTCTACATTCTTTATCAACTTCCTCACTTATTACAACAACTAGTTCTTCAGTACATTATTTACATTATTTTAGCTAAATAAACTAGCCATAGGTAGTTGCAATGCCAATTTTCCTCCCACAACCTATCTTAGTATTGTGGGCCCTAAAACCATTATTATGACTAATGAGGATGCATATAATTTTTTATTGACTATTTCATAAACCTATTATGCACTACAGTAACCTACTCATTCTTTAATGAAACCAGTCCATAGTCCCCTAAGCCAAGCAAAGGGGTAAAATTTGAAAACTTAGTGTCTACATCAATTTTTGCTACACTAGTTACCCCTCCTAAGTTGACTACACAATTAGAAATGCCCATTGGCCAAGCACCATAAGTAGATTAACCTATGATCTCAGTTCACAAAGTAGTATGGAAGGCCAAATATGTAATTGACACACCAATCACAAGGAAGGTTATTGGATGGAGGAATTTTATTCCTCTTTTTCTTATAATAGGGACATATTCCCATAAGACCATACTAACTATAGGATAATACCCCATAAATTATTCCTATAGTGTACACAAAATAAATAGATCAATAATTTGCATTAGACATTCTTTCATGGATTCAATTGTGATAACAAGAAGAAATAGGGAGACAAGATTAGTCATAACTGATCAACCCTTGGTAAATTTCCATTTTGATAGATAAACAAACACCTTGAGAAAGGTTAAGAGGAAAACTATGGTTAATGAGGGTGAACAAGTTTATCTTGAATAAAGAGAATACATATTCTCTTTAACAAATTGAATAAAAATAAATCCCTCAGACCTTGACAGATATAAGGAGGACTCCTATACTTTTGTGGATGTTTCTTGGGTATTCATAAAAGATATGTTCAAGATTTTTTATCAGTGTATATAGAGGAAAATAGAGGTGAGTAAAATCTAGGCTCCCAAAGAGATAGTGGACAATATGCAGGGGATAGATAGGAAGGTATTTCACACCATTGGTTGAATAAGTTCAGTAAATCCACCTCCCAACCCAAGTGGGGAAACATTATTTTATTTTTCAAAAAAATAAAATATATTCATGGAAAACTATGTTTTATAAGCCAAGAAATAATGAATAAGGCTTACGTTCATCTAAATTTAATAAAAACATTTGAAGCTACTCGGGCACATAATTATATTACTTTCAAAAGGGAAAGTTTACTTAGATGGCATCAAGAGATACGATCTATAGTCTAACAATTTATAAACCAGGAGGTGGAATCTATCTCTATCCTAATAGACTTAAGAGTTACTCAAGTAATCATTCTAGAGGGGCAATTAGTGTGCAGACCCATTTTTGAGAATATTCTGTGAGAATAAATGGATAACTTTAGAGTGGAGATTAAGGGAACTAACTATATAACTAGTGATGAAATAATTAAACCAATCAATTTTTCAAGATACAAAATTATAGGGATTGAGGCATTACATGTTAAGGTTAAAGTTACATTGGACATACATAATAAATTAATTGATGAGATTCCTTCATTGTTCAAAAGAGATATACATGAATTTGAGACCATAAATATTGAATTACAATCAATTAATGTACTTTACCTACAATGGAATCCATAAATCAAGCAACTTTAGCAGTAGGGGCCATGCCTATGCCACTTTAGAGTGCTCATGTTCCCAAATATACACTAGTGTAGACTCAAACTAGGAATGCCTATGTCCAACTTCCAACAACTATATCATAATATATATTTGAAACTAATTTGGGATTAGCTATAGTTCCAGTGCCTATTCCAATTGGAATTAAAGTTACAACTTCATTTCCACTGACTTCAACACTAGGTTCAACTATGTCATAGTTTTCTTCTTTTAGTAATACTGCATTAGCACTTTATAAATAAATAGTTGCATTTGCATGTTATATTTGAGATGTAAATACAAGTTCATAATTTATTTATCATGTATATATTTTATTTTAGATGAAGGATTATATTTTTCATCAATCATTACTAAACATGCATAATGTGCATGTGATTAACATGTAATGATATATTTAGATATGTATTTTTAGACTTTGTTTGAGAGATGAGGCATTCCACATCATACTATTTTTTATAATTGTATCCTCCTAGTCCCAAAGGGAGGAGAATTTTGGCTATTAATATTAATAAGAAATTTTGAGAAGGTATATAATTAAATCTTTATATGCAAAATCTGCTTCTTTTATAAAGTTGTAGATTGTGTAATAAGTTATATCATTTTAGTTTAATAACCTTTTGGTTATGCATGAGTTATATTTTTGAATATAAAATTATTAATATTGATTTATTATTGATCAAAATGCCTTTTTCATGTGAATCATAATCTCCTTTATAGATGTACTATTACAGTCTTACAAATGCAATAACCTTTGATTTTATGTGTTTAAGTATGTTGTAGTTTGGTTCCATTTGAATCCCAACCATTTAATATTATTAGTGTGATATAGTATCTTTCAATAAATATTAGTATTTTATACCTTGTCAAACCTCTAGTTCAAGTGTTGGTCTAGAAAAGTTTCATATGGGGTTGTCCACAAGCCTCCATTTTTTCCCTACCTTTCCCTCATTTTTGAGTTTATTTTTATTCCTACCCACCTTAGGTTAGATCCATCATTAGTCTATACATCTTAGTTATAGTTAGATTCATCCATAACTAGCCCATTCATGGTACAAAAATTACTTCACTCATCGTTATTCCTCCAACAAGCTATTTACAAAATTGAATACTCAAAAATTCATGCCTTGGAGTGAATTTCATCCATAGATCTTGAAATTTTAAAGGATACCTCATAAGTATTTTTGAGGTGAGCATAAAACCCACATCAATGATAACTAATCTCATGATAGAATAATGGCCATCACCTCCACCTATATTTTATTTGAAAAGAATCATTTGAGTTCTACTAGAAACACTCAAAATATTAACAAGGTCAACCCCAGACACTAAATTTATAAACCCACATTTATAAATCCATATAGTAGTTGTGTATGATAAGGGAGTTACAAAAGGACCCTAGAATCAATTATTCTCTCCAAGTAGACAACTTCATCTTCCATTCTTCCTAATGGCCATACCTTAGGCTCTAGATCCAACATAGCTAATTGGATCTACAATCAATGTCGATGGGGCTACACATGACCTACCTGAAAACACTTAGAAATATCTTCCTTCCTTTTATCCCTAAATAGGAAGGATTATTAAATAAAAAATCAATGTCTTCAAAAATGCTTTAGGGATATTCAATGTAACCCACAAAGACATGGTATGTAGACTATCTCTCTTAACATTACAATATGTAGCTTATGATGAGTTTTCTAATGTTCCATAAGGATAAATAATTTCTTGCGAAGAATATCAAAACACATTTTTGGCATAGTTTGGCTAGGTCACCATTGCAAGTGTTATTTATCAACACTTTACAAACATGATAATAGAGCCAAATGATCCAATTTGAGCCTTAAATACTATATTAGAGAAGATGTAATGTAGACTTGAGACTACCTACAAACCTAATGAGGTGTTGGTCCTTGAAAAGGAATTCCTTAGACCCTATGATTTTTAGCTTTCTACACATAGCTCTTGGTATTGATTTGTTACATTTGTCTTATGTTAAATTTATCAATACTTATTAATAGTTGAACCCTTAGCTATAATCATTTTCCCCACTCAATCTTGGTCTTATTTTTCTAGATTTTATCTCAATTCCAAATGTCTATCACAATACCATGGCCTAAAACCATAATCAAGTATACGACCAGTTGCCTTTAACCCAATCTCTACCTATCAACATCTCAGCTTCCTAAACAATTATGTGCCTAACCAATAAAACTATAACTAGTCCCTGATATTCGTTAATATTGATACTACATAAGGTATTAATTATATTTCCATGAAAATTAGAATTGGAATCAATCTAGAGGATGGTACATAAATTAAGAAATGAGTTTTTGAATGTGTATAAACACATGTAATAATAGAGGATAAAATACCAATCAGAGCTTCAGACTCTAGAGGTATAATAGACCTTTTGATAGGTATATAAATAATACAAACTAGTAACCACCTAACATAATGCCAATGATCATCATGGAAGCAACCCTTCCAAATTGGTGATGAGTTTATAACACTATGCAAAATGGTGAGATAGATTGCATTAAGTTTTACACAACCTTCAAGATCTTTTAGAAGGATATTGACATGAAAGAATGTTTGCACATTAAATAGAACCATCTTCCCATATTAATTTAGTACATTGTAGTAATATAATGGTGTTTGAAACCAAGGATCTCCCATTTCCAAAAAATATGAGAGTTAACTAGAGGATAATATAGATGAGATCCATGCATTCTAGTAGTTTCAAAGGAACAATTACAATGTAAGGAGTAATCACCCTATTACTACTTCAACACCTCTAAATAATAATTCTATTACTCCTACAAATTCTCAAGCTGACAACAATTCACCTCCCCATAAGAGAGATGAGCAATTTCAAAGCATAAAACTATGAATAAGGGTTAGGTATAATATTATTAAGGATATGAAGAACATCAAGGCTAACATTGCCCTGCATGAACCAACTCAGATCACTCAATAAGGGGAATTACTACTCAAGTCTATGACCGGGAGATCCTATACATTAGACAAATAAAAAATTATTTATGTAAACATGATAGTATTTAAATATATCCCTAAAGTATCAACATTTCTACTAACTATCTAAATATTTAAAAAGAAAGTGCATAACTCTTTGATTGAATCAAGTGCCTTGGACACTATGATGCTAGTAACTATGTGCAAGAAGTTGGGTTTTACCCCAAACAAGTAAAATAGGGTGGTCTTATAGCTATATAAATCTTTTATCCCTTACATTGGAGAATTAACAAACATGCACATACAGTTGGCATCAGATCCACATATAAAATAATATATAGATATTTTGGTCATTAACATTATAGAAGCTTATGGTCTATTAATGAGTCATATTATTCCAAGACCCTTTAAAGGTACATGGCCAATAATTTTTTAACACATGTGGTTACCCTAGAAAGGAGTAGCCAATTAGATTCAAGTGGATAGAGAACCAAAGATGAAGAACTTGATCATTGAGTACAATGTAAATAATGAGAAATCCAAATTTACATCTCTATATTTAGGAGTATACACAGTCACTACCAATTAAGAGATTCATAAACAATAATTTGAAGGTCCTTCTTAATTATGGACTCTTCATATTAATGGAGCTAGATCAAAACAAGGTTATGGTGTTGGCGTCACCCTAATAGGACCTTGATGGTAAGCAATACCTTATTACCTACATCCTGAAATTTCATACAAAAAATAATAGAGATGATTATGAATTTCTAATCCTTGGTTATTAATTTACACTAAAGCACAATTTCAAGTACCTACATATCTTTGGTGATTCTGAGGTAGTTGTTAACTAGATCTAGAATAAGTATTAATGTAATCTCACCTACTTAAATAATTATAAACATCAAACATGGGACCTGATTGAGTCCTATGAAGTATTCAACATAAAAACCATTCCAATAGAACAAAACTAGAGATAAGATTCACTAGAAGATTTAGATACCAATTTTAGAATGCTCTAGGAATCAAGAATGTAGAGGTTCTCTATGGAGCCAATTCCTTTTCCCTCTATTATAGAGAACATAGATAATTTCTAGGTATTTGAGGATTATTGATAGATTTTCTAATTCATGAGTAGTTTTAAGACCTTTGAATATCCATTGATATATAAGAAATATTTGCATCCCATGTATATTGAAGACCTAGGATAAGATGGTGTCCTATATTTGAAGGAGTATCATATTTCTCTTGGAATGGTTTCTTTAGAATGATATTTTGATGTAGATCCATAAGTCAAAAATTATAAGTACTTTGAACTAATTGAGCTTGATTTCATCAAATATAATCTAGGCATTGAATAACACCCTCAATTTATGGATATTAGATTGAGTTTTACTAAGAGTGAGAAACAAAAATTTAAAGATTTGTTGACAAAGTACAAGGATGTGATCACCTAGACATGTAAAGATTTGAACTTCTTTGACCCCAGGGTCATCACACATACTATTCCCTTAAATTCATATCATAAGCCTTTAAAATAGAAATAGAGGCCATTAAATCTAATTCTAGAACCTATAATTCAAATAAAAGTACAAAAATTATTGGATGTTAATATTTTCATCCTAATCAGGCATTCAACCTGGGTAGATAATCTAGTACTAGTCAGAAATAAGACTCTGTGTTGACTTTAAGAACCTAAAAAATGCATCAAAGAAATAAAATTAAATCTTGCCTTCATTTGATGAGGTTATTAATATGGTATTTATGTCTGAGATGATGTCCTTAGATGGATTCTCATGCTAAAATCAAGTGCTAGTATAAGTGGAAGAAAAGATGAATATTGCCTTTACCACCAAGTGAGGAACTTATGCATATAAAAGGATGAAATTTGGTCTAATAAATGTAGGAGCTACTTTCTAGAGAGACATGGAATTTTATTTCTAGGGATTCATTGGTAAATGTATCATCATATACATGGTTGATCTGATGGTATATTCAAAAATTAGAGTTGATCGTACAGATCATCTATAGAGCGCATGGAGTGTCATTTAATCCAAAAAATAACATCTTTGGAGTTATTGTAGGGAATATTCTATGCCATGTAATTAATAAAGATAGTATATCTATTGATCCAAATCAAATTCATTACGTTTCTAAGTTGACACCTCCCAGTAGCAAGAAGGAACTAAATTTATTCTTTGGTAAGATAAACTTTGTGGGAAAATTCATTTCTATATTTGCAAAGATTGTCAAGCCATTAAACACCTTGTTGAAATAAAGTTCTAGGATAGAATATAAAGTAGAATCTAAGAGATATTTTCAAGACAACAAGATATCCATTACTTATGCTCCAATCCTAATCATCCAAAACTTCAATAAATATTTGTATCTTTATTCGTTCACTTAAGAACATACTATAGATTTTGTAAGGGACCAGGGGATTATCTAGATAATGACTGAAGTTAATCCATGAATTCACATTGAATATATTGATGAATCTCTATTAACTAGTGGATAATGGTATTTTTAGATCATCCATTACCTACTTATAGGTACATGTCTTCTTGAGCTAAACAAAGAACAAAAGAGAGCTCTCAGGATCAAATTGACTCATTATATGATTAAAAAAGGAGCCTTGTACATAAATAATTATGAATCCACTTATTTAAGATGTGTTTCAAGGGAATAAGTATCTAATATATTAGACAATCTACATTAGAAGATAGGTAGTTTTCATCCCTCGTGCAACACAACAAATCAAAAAAATTTAAAGATGGGATACTATTGACCCATGATCCTTAAAGATACACACATCAATGTTAGTACTTTTCATGATTGTCAAGTTTTTGGTAAAATAAAAGTGAATGTCTACATACCTTTGTATCCAATCATTTAAGGAAGTCATTTTACCCAGTGGGGCCTTCATTTTATTGGGGAGATAAACCCAAACTCTTCAGCATGACACAAGTTTGTCCTAATGACTACTTATTATTACACTAGATGGATAAAACTTATAGCTACCAAGAACCCTAGAGCATTTGATGTCATCAATTTTTTGAAAGAAAACATATTGACAATGTTTGGCACTCCCATTTTCTTAGTTTATGATAACGTCCCAGCATTTCACTCCACTGAATTACATAATGGGATTATGATAATCAACTCATAATTAAGTTATCTTCAAACTATTATCCACAAGGGAATGGATTAGTTGAGTCACCAACAAAACTATTATGGATGCCATTAATAAGTCAGCATAATACAAACCAAGAGAATGACATATCATTTTGAAGTATGCACTATGGGCAGATAACCAAACATAAGCAAACCCTCAAGGCTTCATCTTTTCTATTAGAGTATGGATAACAACCGGACTTTCATACTACTATTAATATATCAATGTACCAATTTATGCAAGAGTACATGGGGGAATATGAAATAATACAATCTAGAATACTTGACATAGTCTAGATGGATGATGCAAGAATTTAAGCACTACATAGATTTAGTAAACATTGAGATATTGTCAAAAGATAGTTTGACAAGATAACCAAGATCAAATCCTTTAGGATCTCATACCTAGTCCTTATATGAGATAAATCATGTGATAAATAAGGACACCATGATAATTTCACTCCTTTATGAATCAAACCATATCAGTATCAAATATCCTAGGTAGGAATGCCTTTCAATTGAAAGACCTTCATGGTAATGACCTCATATTTCCAGTCAATGGATAGTTTTTGAAGAACAATTTCATGGTTTCTCCAACTAGAGATGCCTTAAATTTACTATAAGTAGAGATGTAGATTTAATATTAAGGTAGATTTATTTCTTTCTAGGTTAGATTCATTGTTTTTTATAATATTTTACTCTTTCTAGGGTTAGTCTTCACAACTTTATACATTTGCTTTCAGTAGATTAGTTATGCTTTCTAGATTAGTTTTCTAAAACTACATAATATACCAATTGATTTTCTACATTAATATTACAAAAAAATAGCCTAAATAAAGGGGATGATTCATAAAGATGCACCATTGGTCCTCATAAGTATTTATTCTTACATTACTAAGGTTTTTGGGGTTAAGATATGTGTTATCATTGAATTAAGTCTTTCTTTGATTCAATGAGTTTATTGGACCTCTAGGATTTACTCTAATATAATCATCCAAATTTTAGAAATACTTTCCAATTCCAAAGATTAATTACACTATTACATGTTAAAACTTGGATGAGAGATAATAAACATAGAAATAGATATATACTAATAGGGACGTATTTATTAAAATATTTCTTATTATGTATACACCAATTTATGTTTCAAATAAAACCATATATTATTATGCAAACTGATAAAAAATAATAATTTAAGTAATCTATACTAGGGATATTAACACTTAGTTGGTAGTAGATCAATGATTTTAGTGGAATCAAAGGTATCTCTATTGGGTATATAGATGCCTAGCTAGTAGTAGAGAAATACCTAGGCTTTCCTTACTATTTGGTTACAAAATCTAAGATCAAAATGAAACCTATAGTGTCTATCCATGACTTAAGGACTATTTCAAATAATCTAGACTTATGTCCCTAAATTGGACATGATGTAATCTTTGAAAATGAATAGTTTTTATGTTTTTTTCAAGTTGCATGTGAAGAGTATGGTAATAATTTGGATGTATTTCCCATTTATTAGATTGAGGAGAATTTAAAATTATAAAATTTTGAATAATGTAGGTGTAATATTGATATTTGTTTTTTAGTTGAACTATAAATAAGTCTAAATTATCTAAAATAGTTCTTCCTTTGTCAAACATTCCATAATAAGGGAAAACTAAATTGACAAGATCACACACTCAAATCTAAAGAATGTAAAGAATTAGTATGTTTCATGAGGAATTAGGAATCTTTTTCAAAGTCTAGTTTATTTTTTCATTTCTAAGAAGGGATCCATTTTTTGTTACACTACATTACTAAGATTAGGGGATATCAAAATACTCTTGAGTATTTTCCCCACTGATTCACCATTTGTTATGCCCTAACATAAAAACTGCATTCTCTAAATTCATATAGAGACACATTTTTAATTAGATATTATTATTCGAGGTCTTCTAAGCTAGAATTATATGGCATAGACCTTAAAAATTTAAAACTTGAGGAATTTATCTAATGTTAAAATGAATTTATTTGCATCTCTTCATCATTGTTGTTTGCTTAATTCAATCAACATGATTTACTTTAATGTTTATAGCATGTCTCAAAGTTATGGAAGAATTGAAGTTGTGTATAAGCCATGCTAAAGGATTTACTTCTCACCTATGATTTTTAATGTATGCTTACTGTGTGATTTAATTTCTAATAGAGCTAACTTATTTTTATTTTATTTAAGATTTTGTCTATATTATTTCTTAAGTTGGTTATTTTTTTATTATGTGTCTTTCGAGCCCTCTTAAAGCTCATTTACTCTTTCCATGTGACATCAATTGGTTAACCAAGAGCCTAAGTAAACAAAATCTTGCCTATCATCATCAACCTGCTATCATAGATCTAACATCATCATAAACATTTATACAAAAAGTTCTAGGAAAATAAACTATCAAGAGGTGTCCATATTTCATCATCCCACTATCCCTAAGGTGATGTCAACATGGAAATTTTGTAAAAAAAGTCCATAGAAAGTAGATTAGTAAGAGTTATCCATGTGTCATCATTCTACTAACCCATGACCAAAGAGACTAAGCATGGCAAGCTACAATTTAGTTAAGAGCATAACAGTGACACATTGACATGTATCCTCTAAAGCTATGTAAGTGAATAAAAAATACATCAAAACCAAGACAAAGAGTGTGGAAAAGATACAGCTATCATATTAATTTGAATAAGCATCTAAAAAAATTCATAAGAAGGCACATGGTAGTAAAAGTTATGCAAGTTAATATTATGAAAATTAAACACAAATAATAAATAAGGAAAAGTGTGAATGTCATTGTTGAACTTAATTCATAGGAATTAAAGAATTAATACATTTAATTCTCAAAGAAAATATAGCTAAAGAAATATATTTCAAATTGATATTTTTGGTCTAATTACATTTCTTCCAAGCTATCAAGAGTATTGTGAATTTTGGTCTCAAGTGCAAACTATGAATCCATAACTCCATTGCAACTAGAAATTTATATATTTTTCACATAGTGAAACATTTTTAGATGACATCAATGGCTTCCTCATCATGCATCTCAATGCCCTCTACATACTCAATTGTAGGTCCAACTAAATACACAAATCTAACATTTTATTTGGTAGCTTTGAACCATGAATTCAAAAACTAGTCTATTGTTTGGGATATGTTTGATGTAATTGACCCATATAAGGATGCCAATCAACTCTCCATTTTCACACATATAAACAAGGATGACCTCTTGACCATTAAATAAGTTGGTATCTATAATGCAACATTTAATCTCAAGGTAATGCCCTGCATTGACCTACCATTTGATATATTCATGAAAGGAAAATTTATTGGGAATATATTACACTTTAGGTTTGGCAAAATACCAATTTCATACATCAGTGGAAATGCCTGTGAGAGGTATTATAGGTTCCTTCTGAAGCATGTCATATAAGTAAGACATGGTGAACTTATGGATTTTTAACAAAAATGTCAGCAACAAGTTACAAGAGTTAGATGTTAATCCAAGAAACTTTGTAGTTTGGGCCCCTACCTCGGTTATCCCCATTTTGGTCTTTAGACTAGGGTTGATAATCACCATGTCCATATTGAACATAATATAGGTTTTTAAACCATCACTTAGGTCAATGAGGTATGGGTTATTTTTCTATATATGATTTTAAATTCAAATAAAATCATTGCCTTAGGGGAGATCATGAGCTTTAAATTGATTTTGAAACTCACAAATCTTGGAAGTTCCCCAAATGGGAACTTATACATGATGTCTTATGAGGTGAATATAATTGTGCATTCATATTATGAGCAGCCTTGACAACCAACTTTAGACTACCCCAAAAATATAACATGTGATGCATTCAATGTTCTTCATTTGTGCATATTAGTGAAGAACATGAAAATGCTAACATAGACCTCCTATCCCATGTTATTCAATAATTATATGGGTAAAATATACCCAGGCTTTCTGACCTCACTAAGAAAATTATTCAAAATATGAGTGACTAGTGGTTGTAATTTGAGTACATAATAATCATAATTGAAGGCACAAATGCACATCCTTTATACCTACTAAAAATTGTGCCTGAAAAATAGATGAATGGGAGATTGTTTCCCAACTAGTCGATAATGTTGATACTAACTTGGGGATGGTCAAGTACATATCCATCTATCTAAACCCTATCAATATTGGAATGATACATTATGTAATGTGGGAGATCCTCTAATTCATTGGAAAGATTAGGGTAAATGATGGGTTCAAACTAGCACCTTTCAGACACTGGGACCCTAGAAATAATGTAAGATAACATATCATAAAACATGAAATAAAAATAAGGATCAACTATACACACTACCATGGAAACATATTTATGAATGTAGAAGATGATACAAAGGTGGCTATATGGATGCATAAGGCCAAAATGTCTATGATTGTGGCATAAAGGATCAAGTATGATCCTACTATCACAAGAAAGGATTTCAAGAGGATTAAGAAAGAGGAATGAGTTTATAGACCTATTCATGAACCCCGTCCTCAAGTAGAATAATAAATGTAGGAAGATTTTGGACCATTTGAGAAATCATACATTGGATAAATAGCTTCAATAAATCCAAGATTCCTTATACACATAGTTATTTTTTCTTCTCCACAAAACATTATAGAGGAACCAAAATACATAATTTAAGAGCAAAGACCTATAAGTCCCATCACATAAATTGGTATTTTATCCATGTGTCCTTTACCTCCATTATTCATTTCAAAACAAGTAGGTCTTCCTTATTTTCTATCTCAAGTTCATGTTTTTTATCCTCCTTTATCCCCACCAATAGTAATGCCCTAGTCTACTAGATTATCATCTCGACCACCTATCATTCCTCCAATGATCACCACTCCTCCATCTCCCTCACCATCTGCTACCACTATAATCCCTCCATTTCCTATTATACCTTCAACTAGGCTAACATCTATTATTACAAAAAAAATAATGACATATACAAGGAATCCCAAGACCCTTCCCATTTTAGCTCAAAATGTAGAGGTAGAAGAGAAGCAAGGATTTTCTCCCAAGGAAAGGAAAGAGAGAAAAAAGAGTGAATAGGACTTTCACCCTTTATATACTAATGATAGTGAGGAGGAATATAAAATATGGGGTGATGATGAAGAATGGGTATCAAATCCTGATACAGAGGAGTCAAAATCATTTTATGAAACCACTCAAATAGAAGAAGATGATGAATGGATTACTGAGGGAAGTACCCACTCATGAAGGACAAAATTACCATAGGAGTCTGAAGAAGTTGACTAAGGAGATGGTAATGTAGGGGCTACTAAATTTTTATCAAATATAAAAGGAGATGCGAAAGGAGAGGTAGAATCAAAACTTCACATTATAGCATATAGGCCATCCCCAACTATACCTACAATATCTCCACCTCAAATCACTACAATGGCAACTACAAAAACTAATGCCCAAGTGTCTCTCCCTTGGTTTTAAGTCCTCAAGGTCCAAATTCTTTAGAATATTCCTTAATTATTTGAACTAATAATATTTTAGTAGCTTATTTTCATTCTTTGCATTATTTAAGCCAAATAAACCAACCACATGTAGCTGTAATGCCAAGTTTGACTGCCATATCCCATATTAATACTTTAGGGACTGTCACCACTATTATGACTAATGGGGATGCATACACATTTGTTAATGGATATTTTTAAAATTGAGCACCCTAGTAACCTACTCATTCTTTACTGGAACCACTCCACAAACCCCTAAGCCAATCGAGGGGTAAATTTTGAAAACATAATGTCTTCATCAATTTTTGATACACTAGCTATTCTAATTGGCCAGCCAATTCAAGTATATTTACTTATGATTTTAGTCTATAAAGTAACAGGGAAGACCAAATAGGTAATTGATGTAGTATCTAGAGGTAGGTTACTCGACAGAGGGAAAATATTCCTCATTTTATTACAAAAAGAACATCTTCCCTTAAGGCCATGCTACCTCTAAGGAAATCCCCCTCAATTATTCATGCATCACACATAGATCAAACTAAGCAACAAGTTGCACTAGACATTCCTTCATGGATTCAACAATTGTAATAAGAAGTAGGGAGACAAGATTTAGTGATAATTAAGAAATCCACATTAAAATTTCTTTTTGATAGATATACAAACACCTTGATAAAGGTTAAGAGGGAAAATGTGGTTGTTGAGGGTCAATAGGTTGAGCTAAAATAAACAAAAGACATATTCTTTTTCATAAAATGTAAAAAAAAAAATCCCTTAGACCTAGATAGATATGGGGAGGACCCCTATACTTTTGTAGATGCCACTATGGAAGTCATAAAAGTGATGTTAAAACTTTTTGTTCATCTTATACAGAGACAGCTAGGGGTGAATACCATATAAGATCCCAAGGATATAGTGGACAACCTATAGGGAATAACTAGGAAGTTGTTTGATAACATTATTTCAATAAGGTCCACAAATGCCATGTCCCAACTCAAGTGGGGAGAGATTCTTCAAATTTTCAACAAACTAAAATATGTTTATGTCTAACTCCATTTTTTAAGCTAGGAAACAAGGAATAAGATTTATGCCTATATAAATTTAATAACAACATTAAATCTACTTGGGCACATAATTATATTACTACCAAAAGGGATAGTTTACTTGAGCGGAATTAAGAGATACGAGCACTAGTCCAAAAACATTCAAAATAGGAGAAGGAATTTATCTCTATCCTGATAGACTTAAGAGTTACTCAAGTAATCACTCCATAGGGAAATTGTTGCCCAGACCCATTTTTGAGAAACTTCTATGAGAAAACCTATACAACTTTAGAGTGGATATTGAGGGTATTGTCTATATAAAAATTTATGAAATATTACAACTCATCAAATTTACAAGGGAAAAAATTATAAGGACTAAGGCACTACATGTTAAGGTTAGAGATGCATTGAAAATACATAAGAATCTGATGGACAAGCTTCCTCTATTATTCATAATATCTCTACAAGATTTTAAGATAGTACATATTGACTTCCAAGTAAGTAATGCACTTTACCTCCACATGGAAGCCACCAAGCAATCAAATTCAATAGTAGGGGCCATGACTATTTTACCTTAGAGTGTCCAGCTTTGCAAATATACATGGTGAAGACTCAAACTGGGCCTCCCTATGTGCTACTTATAGTGACTGCAACCACAACTACATCAGTGACTACTTCAGGCTTCACTATAGTTCTAGTACTTATTCTAATCACAATGTAAGTTAAAATTTTATTTCCACTAACTTTAGTGTCTACTTTAACTATGTCATAGTTTTCTTATTTTAAAAATGTTGCATTAGCATGTTATAAATAGAAATTTGTATTTGAATGTTCTATTTGAGATGGAATTGCTATTTCCCAATTTATTTAGAATGTATATATTGTATTTTAGATGAACGATTATATTTTGAGAAATCATTATTGTGCATGACACTAGCATATAGTGTTATTTTTGGATATGTATTTTTATACTTCACTTGAGATATGAGGCCTTATGAATCTCAATCTTATTTATTCTTGTATCTTTCCAATCCCAAAGGGAGGAGAGTTTTGTCTATTGAGATTAATAGGAAATTCTAAGAAGTTTTGCAAATTAATCTTGATATACAAAATATGATTCTTCTCCAAAGTTGTGGATTGTGTAAGGAGTTATATCACTTTAGTTTCTTAGTCTTTTTATTGTGCATGAGTTATCTTTTAAAATATATAGTAATTCATATTAAGTTACTACTGATCTAAATTCCTTTTGCATGTGAATCATAATCCCCCTTGTAGATGTGTTATTGTAGTCTTATAAATGAATCAACCTTTGATTTTATGTGTTTAAGTATGCTATTTTTTGGTTCCCTTTTAATCCTAACCATGTTTCAATTTTTGTGTGATACATTATCCTATAATAAATATTTATCTTTGATTCCATGTCCAACCCCTAGTTCAAGTGTCAGTCTAGAAAAGTTTCACTTGGTGTGGTTTGCAAGCCTCCTTTTTTACCCTACCTTTCCCTACTTATTGAGTTTATTTTTTGTCCTAACCACTTTAGGTTATATCCATCATTAGTCCACCCATCTCAAGTAGACTTAGATTAATCCATATTTGACTGATCCATGGTAAACAAATTGGATTGCTCCCCATTTTTCTACCAACATGTTATTTACAAAACTAAATACCAAATAACCCATACCTTGGAATGAATTTAATTCATATATTATGAAACTTTAGAGGCTACGTCATAAATTTTTATAGTGTGCATCAAAACCACATCAATAATAACATTTATACAACTCTTGAGATGGTACAATAGGAACCATCATAAGTGTTAGGATGAAAATTTATTATATACATATACATATACATATATATATATATATATATATATATATATATATATATAACATTCTTATAGTATTGTAGTGCAGTGTTCTACTATAAAAAATCATTTCAAATAATATTTTACTTACTTTATTCTTTTTGAATTTGATGTTGTTTTGAGATAGCCATACAAAGGAAATGAGAAAGTGGATCTATAGTTCCAAAAATATAAAATGTTCATTGAGAAGATTTAGTAAATTCACTTCTAACTAAAAGAGAGTTATAGGGAGTCATAATCAAAGCACAAATCAATGCATGATTAGCATAGGATTGAACATAGTTTCCTTTTCGGATACAAGGTATGGTTATACTTGAGTAGAGAGAGACTCCAAGGAAATACTTAAAAATTTAAGCTTCTTAGGTATGGTCCATTTGAAATTATATAACAAGTGGGAAATAATGAATTTAGACTTGATTTTCTCACTATATGAAGCTTTATTTAGTTTTCAATGTTAAAAAATGAATATGAATGAAGTTTTATAATTTTAATTTTAGACTTTGCCCATGATAGTCAGTTAGAATTAGAAGAGGATATTCTTGTATAGAAGAAGGAGATGAAAGGAAAAAAGAGATCAACAACAATAGTTTCTTGGGTTAAAGAGTCAACTACCCAATAAGGCCAAATGGTATTCCATATAAGTTGTGGGGAAGATATTTCCTCACTTATAGATAACTTGATGCTTTTAAGCACTTAAAATTCTCAAATTTGGGAGGAATGATTTAAAAGATGGATATATTTTACTATACATATTGTCTAGTTCATTCCCATTGTACTCAATTATGTAATTCATTTATATAAAATATTATGTAAGACACTTATGTAATTTTATTCATGTAAAGTGAATTTTTTAGTTAAGTTGTAATAAAAAGAATCATTTTTTAGATTATTATTGAAGAATTATTATATTAACGAAATCAATAAATTGAATCCTTTAAAATTGTGGATTTTCTCAAGGATAATGAAACCACTAGTATCTTAATGTGTCTTTTATGTAACTTCCATTATTGTAAGTCATCAGTTGTGTAATCACCCCAACAGTTATGTAATCAACAATATTGTTGGCTAGAAAATTCATCAGGGGGACAAATTTTAAATATTTATAACAATGTATGGATAATATCACTCTCTTATTAGAAGGCAAAGCTACATTTATTGAAAACAAAAAAAATGTTGAAAAATAAACTATTCACAACAAAAATGGTGTTCTCCATAATGGTTGTACTTTTAACCATAAAGTAAAAAAAAATGTAGAAAAAAGAAAGTAAAAGAAGAAAAATAAAGGAAAGGAATGTATATAGGAATGTAAGAATATGAAAAAATCAATGGGCTAATGTTAGAGATGAACTAGAATTACCAGCAGGAAGGTTTATTTTACAAAGTGAAAATATTTCTCATTCAATTGGTATGAAAGACATTATGTATTTGTAAAAACACATAACATACCCCAAAATAATTACTTATTAATGATAACATATATAAACTAATTATCTTGTATTTACTTGTAATAAACTGCATGAAACTATTATTTTTATCCCACCAATATTTCACTTCATAGAAATTACAAATATAGGTTTGAAGAAGAAACTTTATAGTGAATTTTTTATGTTTTGACTAATTGTTCATAATTTTATCAAGATATTAAAAGAACATAATCAAATATACATGGATGTAAACACATGCATTGCCAGTAAATAAATATTAAAGGCAAATCTTGCAATAATTTATGGTATATTGATTCTTGATGAGTCATAAATATAATCTCATGTTTATCCACCTTGCTAAAAAATTTAACCGTAAAAAATCCCTTATAATGAGCCCCAAACTTATATTTATAGTTTAAAATTGGTGGTTAACTTATTTAAACACATTTTTTGCATTTTATAGAGATAATAAAAACATATTAGCTAATTCACATAACTTAAAACTTGTAAAAATTCATTAAGCAATTTGCACAACTTGAAAAAGTGCATTTACGTTTTTGCATGGCTTTCAAAAGAACAATGATAAATTTTCACAAATTGTAAAAATGCATTAGTGAATTTTCAAGACTCAAAATTTGTATAAAGGACTTATTACATTTGCATGACGTATGATGTGAGAGTTAACTATTACAAAAAGTGCAATTGAAAATTATGAGAATGACCTAGAATTTCAAGTATGGAAATGATCAAAATATGTTACAAAATTAATTCTCTTCATATTTGATGTTGAGAACAATTTAAATTTTTATTTCATTAGTAAATGATTATTCTACTTATATTTATTGAATTTATATAATGTTTCTCTCAATTTTTATTCATCAGAACCATCTAAATATATAAAATCTATTTTTACCTCATAATATATATCTATCATTTTTTATCATGTACATTGAATTTTTTAAAGGATTGAATCAAGATTTTCTAAGGTTTATAATATATGATAAACTTAGACATGGATTTGTAATTGAAATTAGTATTTAGATTCAATATTCTTCTTGGATTATTCAATAATGATGTCTTCAATGACCACTTTCCTATCATCATCCATAAATGTGAAATTAAGCTTTCTAATTTCTCCTGAGATTTCAAGAATAACATCACCTCATATTGACTTAGAGTCATAATTTATTGATGCTCTTTCAAAAAATATAGATCATGAATTGAGAAGCTCATAGTAATTTGGTGTGTTCTACAATTTACTCATCTTGAATGTCTCCTTTTTTAATGAGATCATCTAGGCAAGTATTGGATAAATCTTTTAATGTTAAAATCATATCTTTAAATTTATATAATTTTTTTAATACATATTTTCAAATTTAATTCCCTTATCACATTATGATCAAATTTTAAAATATGTAATCATTGTTGTATTGATTGTGGCAACACACCGTTGTAGAATTGTTTTAGACCATTCTTTCATTATTTTTCCCATGCATCCAATTTCCTCTATAATGTTGAGTGTATATATGTGGGTGATTTGTAGGTCAATAGAGGAGGAGGAATATTGAATTGGCTTGATCAAAATTTTATATAGTGACATCAATTGATCAACTTTTTCCCTTAGTTGATTGTTGGTCATCTTAACCTAATCCATAATTTTAAACAAGGTATCAATTTTTGACTAAACATTTTATTTCATTCCTTCCATAGTAACTTTACCCAAAATGTACTTTTGAGATATGATAGTTTGAAGCACTAACATTATCTTTGTCTTTTTCTACAGGGTGAACTTCTACCAAGGCATATGTGTATTCTTTATCATTTTTTATTATTCTTGACACCATATTGGGTTTCTTCATTATTCATGGAGGGAGAATTGTTAGGGAAAAAAATCAATCTCTTGAGGTTAAATAGTTTTATTTCATTTCTTTACTACTTCATTCAACCAACTAGTGATCTCTACATTAGGAGGAGGTTGTTGTATAAAGGAAGAATTATATTTATTTTGAGTCTCATGAGGAGGTGGAGGATTTTCAAAGTCTTGGGTTTATTTTAGTAGAATTTAACCTTCTTTTTTATTTGATTATCTATTGGTGATTTAGGTCAAGTGAAGGAGTAAATAAAATATCTTTTGGAGAAGGTGAAGGCAAATAAGTATCATGTTGAAGAGGAGTAGAGAATGAAAGCAACAATGAAAAATTAAATGCAAATAATTATTGAGCTATATTTGTTACTAGTGTTTGAGATTGAATAGAGCTATCAATGGGAACATCCTTTGAGATATAAATACTAGAAGAACATGAAGATTTTTATCCTAACCTTTTTATCTTGAGTTTGAGAGGACTATGAACTAAACTAATATCTAAAGTAAATACAATTTATATCTCCTGTTGTATATTTGTGGTGTCTTTGCTCACACCAGTTGTTTGTGATGTTTCAAAATATTATTGTTGTATTTTATGAATGCTACACAATTCAATTTAATTTTTAGGTGATGTAAATCCTACCTTATCAATGTTTACACATTTAATTTTCAACCACACCAATGTCTTGTCAAGTGCAACCTATTTTCTACTCATAAGATAAGTAACCTCTTTTATGTTCCAATCAATTTTTAGAAGTGGTTTTGATTAAATTATCTTTTTTTTTTTAATTGCATCTAAAATATCTCCATCATCTACAATCCTTTTGGAAAAAAATTTAAATACCAAATACAATGACATGATTCAAGGTGATCCATGAGTAGTCTCAAACTCTTACTTCCTTCTCATCATGACAATCCATCTAGTAGTATTTAAAATGAAACACGTGTTGATATGAGGAACCACAAATATTTTTAACTAGACCTTAAAAAATTCATAATAAGGTCTAATTTTAAATGTCTATATGGTGACACATGTCATCTCTTTTTCAAAAAAAATTACTTTTTCCAATGATGCCCAAGTGTATCCTCCTATAAAGATATGAAATTTCATCCCAGTTTTTTGTTTTCTTCCCAAGAACTTGTGTGTAATTATTAATTGTATAACCAATTCCATCAAGGCCCATTTCTCATAAACATAACTCAATAGCATGTATGTTGTAATTTCACATCCATAAATCCATAAATAAGTGAAATTTAGAAATTGTATAAACCATGCTCCCAATCTAGATATCTAGATAGAAACTTCCACATATATCCTCATAAAAGATGGTTGTGTAGGTTAAAAATGAAAATCAAGATGAGAAATAGAATATATACATTTGTATTATAAGTCCTATGGTATATTTTACTCTATCCCTCTAATTGTGAACATGTTTGAGTTGAGTTTAATAAAAAATAGATTAAAAAACACCTAGAAATTAGGAAATTAAAAATGATAGAAAAAAATCAGAACTAGAGATGAATATAGATGAGAGGAAAATAGGAATATAGTGGTGTAGTACACCCAATAGTAATTATCATAGATTTATATAGGTTGACTGTGGATTCAAAATAATATATTCACTTGTTACTCCTGTAGATGAGGATAAATCTAAGATATCACACTTAGGGTTGTACCACACATAAATTGTTTTTATCTTCACTTAGCCTTAAAACCCTTAGGGAAATTTAATAGCTTGAAAATCTATAATAAAAATAATACAATGTAATGGGGTGAAATTACCTCAATCACCCCCTTGATGATTGTTTTCTACCCATGTACATACAATAGTCTAAGGAGGGAAATCAAGCCCAATTGGTTCTCCAACATAGAGATAATGTGTTATTGCACTCCTATGACTATATTTATGTACTTATAAGATGGATTATATACTTGAAAATGGAATCTCTTGAAATGGATTATTACTAACACTTATGAATAATACATAATTTTGGGAGAATAGATCCCATGTTATCAATGTGTATAAATGTAAATGTTTGTACTAAGTGAATGGCAAGTGGTGAAAATGAATGACTCTTGGCATGTATTTTTAGGTGAATATTTTGATAATATAATTTATTTTACCATTTTAAATGTGAGATAATACCCAAAAGGATAATTTCATATTTGGAAATTAGTTATTATATGGTAAGGGAAGTGGTTGGTTGAAGTCAATAGTCATACACTGCACCCCTATATACCTGAGGCAAACTTGTCTAGATAGGTTAGGGATCTAAGTTTAAAGCTAGAGCTAATCTGATGGTGATTTTAGATGGCTTGATAATTTATCATTGAATTTTTAATTTAATTATAACATAAAATAAAGGATTAATCCTTCATATAGATGAATGGCTTAAAGGAATGGAGAATAAGAGTCATGCAATTTATTACAAGTTAGGATTAGGGATGTGTTAGGAATTATCATTTTAAATTATATATGATGAAAATTATGTGTTTACAATATTATATATTTGAAATATTTTTTCATGAAAACTTGTAGCTACACAATTATCTAAAAATAACCAAAATATAAAAAAAAACACAAAAATAATGAGATTTTTATTAATACAAAGAGGTAAATGTGAAATGAAAGAGCTATATGAAGTAATGATTAAGGCTAAAATTTTTGATGGACTCATAAAACTCCTTGCCCTCCAAGGTGCATAATAAAAAATATCCATTGTAAAAGTATTATGTTACCAAATATGGGCCTAAACTATTAGGTCTAAATTTCTAACCTTCTCCCTTTTTATTATCATTTATGTTATAAAGTCTTAAAATAATGTATCGTAATTGAATTGTGCACTCATGAATGTCCTTATAATATTGATAGTAATCTTTTAAATTCATGATAATTTTATTATGCCCTATAGTATTCGATTGAAGGGTAGAAAAAGTTTGTGAAATATTGGTGAGAAGCTTTTTATGGTATTCTAATTCCTTGGGGGGGGAGAGAATATTCAAGATTAAGTTTTTATGGTTGGTTATCAGAACTAATGTTAACATATACAATATATTGGGTCAAAGTGTAAATTTTTAATTCAAGTTATTAATAGGTAAAAGGAAGGTCAATTATTTCATTATTTAACCTAGTGTTTGAACAAAGTTTTACCTCTTCACAACGGGGAATTGATTAATTAAATGGAAGAGGCATATCTTCATGTTTTTTGGGAGTATTTTTTTCATGACCCAATACCTTTGTCATGATAATAGGATTTACTTTGATAATTTAATTAATTAATTATTAGCCAATAGGTTTATAGGGACTAGAATTATCAACCCCACATAGGTTGAAACATAGCCTCATAGGTTTTGTTAGTGCATCTAAATGTATTAAAAAGTTTATATAGTGTGTAAGAAACACTTCTCATTTCTAGATTCAAAGAATCCATTGCATGAGTTTTTAGTTGTGATCTTCCCAAGATCTGTGGTGAAGTAGTAGCCAAGCTAAATGAATTTTTCACAAAATGAAAATGTAAGTGGTTATTGGGAGCAACTGTGGTCCTAAAAATCTGTGAAGATGAAATTTATCTAAACTAAGTCTAATGAATGATGTCCAAACCCTAAGGTTTAACCCTAATCTATCATGAATATTTATAATGAAAATCTAAACTATAGTGATTTGATTTTAAAAAAAGCAAAAGGAAGGGTAGGGTAGAAAGGTGTTTCTGATCTTCAGTCCAAAAATTATGAGAGAGCTTAAATTTCATCAAGATATGCACTAAACCAGAATTTGACATAAAATTTTAAAGGCATAGATCCTATAATATACTAGGCAAATGTCTAACAGTATTTTAAGCAATACAAATAATAAATCATTTTCACTTCAAAGGTTTACTTCCATAGTAAAATAGCTTATATACATCTTCAAGAAAAGCAAAAGGAATGAAATGAAACTAAAACCTTTCAATCAACCTAACATAAATACAAATTAACAACTCTGAATTAACATACGTATATCTAGAATCCATAAAAATAATTCAAATCTAAATATAAAAATAAAAACTTGAGGAAGAAGCCATGATAACAAACACACAAAAAAATATTAGACAACCTTTGTAGAATTCTTGGCTTATACTGCATGCTCTAAGTTTACAAAGATAATTTTGGCTCTAAGAACTCCCCCCTCTTTATAATGGACAATACCTCTTTATATAGATAACTCATGATATATGTTATTCATTCCCTATTAACATGCAACTGGATAAGTGTCATGGACAAGTATCCATTTACCAATGCTAATAGAACTCATGATCCTTTTTCACTATGACTAACCTAACATAATTGTGTGTTACATGTTGCCCATGCCTTTAAAAAATATAATATTCCTTTTAAAGGATTTACAGGGTCTTTAACTCAAAATAATATACCATTTCAACTTAATTGACCTTTGAGATGCCTCTATAGTTGTAGCCTTCTCTTGTTCTATTTCTAGATCTTCATTTTCATATTCATCAACTAGATTAAGTCTAAGACATGTGTGCTCACATTTTTTATCTTCACTAGTTCAAGAGTCTAACGTGTCATGCCAATTTGGTAATTCCTATGTCGAGATATCCATTTGATTAAAAAATTGATTATTATTGCCTTTGGATATGTGTCCTTACCTCGTGCTCTCTTAGGTCAGATCAAGTTTGTACCACTGATATGTTTGAGAGTCAATTAGCATTAGCTTTCATTGTGAGCCATTGATTTTCATATTTGAGTTCATGATATTATGCCACATGGAAACTTCTCATGGGATCCAAGATTTTTTCATCTTTTTGGCACTATCATGCCACATGGAAGCCTCTTGCTTGCTTTGAGCTCCTTTGAATTGTCAACCCTCACTTTGCACTATTAGATTGTTCTCTCTTAAGTTGATGCAGTCTATTAGATCTTATCCTCTTTAATGAACATGCTCCATAAGATCTTGTCATTGAGTTATGGGATCATGCCACTTGGCAAATCCTCAATTATCTTAAGGCTATCAAATTTTCAACTTACACTTTCTATTATATCTTCAAGCAGCCTATTGAGATGGTGGCACTTATCACTCTTGTATTACTCTTAGACCCTTTTGACCTTTCAATCCTTTGCTCTCCATTAGATCTTCAAGCTTACCCTGAGATGGTGACACTTTTCACTCTCATAGAGCTCTTAGAACCTCTGACGTTTCAACTTTGATCTTGTGTCATTAAATCATCTCCAAATGAGTAAACATGTACCATCAGATCCATTCCTTGACTTATTAACCCTTTAACTTGACACACGGGTCATTTATCTCCTTTTGAAGCCCTAAGATCTTGCCACATATTGCCTTCATGTTTTTCCATTTCTATAGGCATAAGTGTTTGAAGACTTAATGGACTTACCATAAAAAATTTAGACTAAGGTTTTTGTCATGTCAATAAACACAATTAAAAATCTAATATAAATTTTAAGCTAAGTTCAAAACATAATAAAAGAGTCCCCTCATTAATTAGTCCTCATGAACCATTAGATATAAAGGACCTATCATAAAGATTTTAGACAAAAGTCTGACTTGTACTAATAAATAGGATTAGGACCTAGGCTAAAGTTTTAAACTAAGTTTATAATATAATAAAGTGCTTCTTGTGTAAATGGTTCCTAATTAAATTTGAATTTGATTCAAAATCACCTGAGCTAGGATAATCAAAATGAGAGTTTTAATATGACCAAACATAGATTTAATTAGTTTTAACATACCATAATCTAGTAAACAATCAAATTAAATCATGAAGATCAGACATTGTCCATTCTAGATGGACTCCATTAATCCTACCCTGAAACATAGAGATTTAAACATTAACACAATAGATAAATTCAAATGAATATTATGCTCTAACTAGATAAACATGATGAGAACCATGATATTCTAATAATGCACTTTGGTCAAGTGGATGTTCAATTTAAAGCACAAATTTGCACAATTTGAAAAAAGGGTCCCTATTTCCAAGAATGGGGGTATGCTGACCTCAACAAGGTCATCCTACTTTAGGATGTTAATGATTCAAGCATAAACTTAGTAAAGATGGTTGGTATTTTTACAAGTTTTTCTTCACCCATTTTCTCCTTTACTCTTACATCTATTTCCTCAAGTTTCTAACTTGGTGATGCTTTACAACTTTCAAAACTTGATTTCAAAATATAAGTCATGGTCATAATGGGATATTTGACTTTGTATCATGCATTAGGATCCAATATAATATTAATAGGAAAATGAAAATAATTATGAATACCTATTATTTTTTAAGGGTTTCCTTTTGAATGTAAAAGGGTTTGGGTCACCTTAGGTAACAAATAAATTTCATAGGTGTGAAAATTTGATTTCTTAAAATAGTGGGTAGAATGGATTAACTTCATCCTATGGATCCAAGTCCTTCCTAATATTGTGTTATAATTTGTGTCCTCTTTTATTTTTAAAAAAATTGGTTACCATAGTTTTGGTACCTAAAGTAACATGTAGTAAAATGGTATCAAAGAAAAAGGACTTGAGGTTATCATAGCCTTGCAATGTATTTCTATATAACCAAGCTATTATAAAAATGGAAAGAAGAATATATTAATAAAATCCTAATATCAATCATTATTATATTGAAAAATTTAATATAAATACAAACGTTTAAGTGTAATGTTGGACCACATCTCCTAGTCATCTTGGCATTTAGAGTGAGGTTCTTAAGATCGAATAAATAACTAACTTCCCTCAAATGTTTCATAAGAAGATACATAACTAAGTATATATGGTTTATTTCAACTTATGTAGGAGGTGTGAAGATAGTTAAATTCCCCAATACTAAGGTATCAAGTAATTATAGATGATGAGAAAAAGTCTTTGTATGGTTGACAACAAGATCATAGTTTCCCATGGGTTTGGGATTATTTTGGATGTTAGTCTCTAAATTTTTTTTAGGATGGAGAGTTATCAGTTGGTACTCCCTCATATGAGTTATGATATTTTCATCATTGTTTCTTTCTATCTCAATGATGCATATCATTATATTCTTTCCTTGAGGTCCTACTTGTGAAACCACATTAAAATTATTTTGTGTAGAAGTGGAAAATTCAACATCATGAATTCTAGGTGAAAATATTTGGTTAACTAAGTTTTGATATGGTTTGTTTTAGATAAATTTCAATTTTGATGATTGGGAAATGGGATTTGATAGATGTGAAAGTTGAATTTTGTGGTGCCACAAGGCCTATTGGTGAGGATTATGAATTTCCATTTGCATTTCTTAAGATTACGTTTACAAAGGTTCGCCACTGGAGTTTAGGGAGTCATTAGATAAACTTGTTTTACTCCCTATATGTTTGAGAATCATAAATAACAACTCTAAGTAAAAAGGAATATGCATTGGGATTTTAATCCCCATGGATTTAGTTTTTATTTTTTCAACCAAACCTCTATTGATTATTATTGTGATCAAAGCATTAGTTTGGATTTGAGGGTTTTGGCCAACATCTTAGAACTAGTTCTAAAATTGATTATCTTACGTGAATGATGGTTTAAATCCATTTTGGAAGTTTTAGGTGGAGGTATTTGGTTTATTATAGTTGTAAATTAATTATTTTTATTGACATTTTTATTGTTCATTACATGGTTTTAATTATTCTTTATAACATTTATCTTTTCAACTTGGTCCATCAGACATCTATGGTGGCATTATGATTTTAGTACATAGTTTTAAGACCTTGGTGGTTTGGGTTGTTTTGATTGGTGTTTTATTAACCCCCATTATTTTGATTAGGGGTTAAAATTTACCCATTATATACATATATCCTACAACCATTAGCTATAGCTATTTGATCTATCCTATATATGATTTTAAGACTTATTCATAAGACATGTAGGTAATGTTTCAGACAACTTATAGTTTCTTTGTTGATAGAGTGTAATAATATATCACATAAATATATATATTCCATATGAGGATAATTAGAAGATGATTAAATCACTTGCCACCACATTGCAATAAAATAAGATCTTAGATCATTAGATTCTTACTTGATGTGTAAGAAATATTGTATACAAATTCAAATAAATTTATTCATGCCAAAAACTTTCACAAGTTTAGGAATTAGTTAGTATAAGGAATTGATGGATGCCTTGGGGAGATGATAATACCAATCTAACATAATTAATTTTGTAGTCTTTGAAAATATCTTATAAATTACCCTAGATACCAAGGTGGAATGTATTTAATGATTATTTTATATGCCTTTACATTTGAATTTGGATCTCCCTGTAAATTGCGTTTAGGGAGTTTAGGAAAGGGATATGGTAGGAATAATCCTTGTATTTAATGATCTAGATGTTTCTTGAAATATTTTACATAAGTTACCATAGTGATAAAATACACCAAAGGTGTACTTGGATGGACTTGAGGGAGAGGAGTTAGGTATGCAACAGGTAAAAGGTTACTATAGGTAAAGGATGTGGGTTAATAAGATGAATATTATTATGACATAAAATAGTTATCCAAATGAGTGGATTTAGAGAAAATATGACATCATGATGGTAAGGAGTTGGAAAGGGGTGCATCAGCTCATACTTGAAAATCTATATCATATAATATTTTGGTCTTAGATGACACATATCTAGGAGGAGTGATGGGTGGTATTATTCTAGTAACCACATTTATTTAGGGATGATATGAGAAATAACCTCCAATGGAAGATTGGGTATAAATTTGATAAGATGGAGGGATGTTTTATGTTTTTCTAATTGGTAAATATGGGTTTTAAAAAGGAAACCTACCCTTTACATCAAATATATATCCATGGTCATTAAAACCAAAACATATAATAAATCATAAAATAATATCAAGAGCCAACCCAAAACTACAACAATAACATAAAAATAGTAACAATCGTAAACGAACCTAAACCAAGATACAACTAGACCCTTAAAAACCATTTTCATTTCATGATATAAAGGTCATATTAAGTGGTTTTAACTACTCCTTACCTTTTAATTTCTATTTTTTATTCACCACTATCAATTCACCTCCTTCACATTAATTAGGCAAAATAGGAATGGATAATTCAAGAGCATCACCCAGTTTATGATTCAGATCAAGTAAGAGAATAAAACTTGATCACATATTTGCTCATCTTCAACTTATAAAAGCTCCTTTACAAAGGAGATAAAGTTAATTTTTACCAAGGTAAGGTTAATTTTAGTGGGATATATTAAAAATACTTGGAGATTCCTAGGTGACTTTGATTTGCAATGGTGGCGAATCAGTTTGGAAGGTGATTAATTGTTCGGGTGAATCAAGTGATGGAGCAGGTAACTCAACATTTTATGAATACAAAACTTTATTAAATGTAAATATTATTACATATTTATTATTATCTAAATATTATGCAATTTCAAAAAAAAATTATCACAATATGAGTCTATATGCAAACGTTACGGCCTTCGAAAGTTTACTAGTTGACAATGCACTCACCGACAAACATTGACATGATGTCGATGGCCATATACATGGTTCCAATGGCCATCAGCACCATGTGGATGGCAATAATTAGGTTCTAACATCTATCATCATCATTTGGATGGTCTTTAGCATCATGCGGATGTCCATCAATAAGTGCACTGTCAATTAGTCAACTTTTGGAGGCCGTAACTTTTGCATACGAGCTCAGAGTGTGATGATTTTTTTTGTGAAATTGAATAAATTTTTGAGAGGGATAAAATTATGTATGGAATATGTATATTTAAATCATAATATTTAGACAACTATTGACATATCCTAACGATCATTGGTATATACAAATGGCAGTCAGTATATGCAGATGATCGTTGGAATATGAAGATATGCAAATGGCCACTGACATATGTAGATGATTGTCATAATATGTATATGATCATATAAATATGTGATGCATGGTTAATTTACATATATTACATTTTGAGGTACCTACAAAGAACATTTATATGAATGAAATTATTTTAAATAGTAGGCATTCTGACCCTAAAATTAACTTGCACCAAGAAAATTTAGGTGATTTCAAGCTCTTTAATACATACAAAATTTCCAAATGCAAATTTATAAAACTAGAATATTCATGAATTAATGAAGATTCACCACTAAAATTTTCCATGGCCTAGGGTGACCTATCCATAAAGGATCATGACATTTCTTGATCAAATATTTGTCCAAGCTCCCCCACTTGGGAACATAGATAATACATAATGGGCCAATGCTCAGGGTAACCTACCCAAAAATAATCATGACACTCCTTGATCAAATATATTCATAGTCTCCCCTACTTGAATGTTTAGGTGGGTTAGGTCAGTGTTTGAGTATAAGACATAATTTGGGAGTCCTTAAAATTAACGTTTCATTGTAAAAAAATAATGTGGATTATTTTAGTGCCACGTGGGATGGAAGACTATGATTTACATTCACACTCAATAATATAGATATAAAATCCCTATACATACTCTCCCATGCACTCATAATAAAATGTAATGGTTATATAAGGCATCTTAACTACCAATACTTAGGATTATCTTGTTGATAGATCAACCAAAAGCAAATAAACTCATCCATGTCTTTACTCATCTTTGGGAAATAAAATACCCATTCTAAAAAATATAAAGTATTTTCTACCATAGTGACCTACCCATAAATAATCATGACACTCCTTGATCAAATCTCTATACAACATCCCCCACTTGGGAACATGAAACTGTGGGGTGATGTTCTATGCTACATGATTGTGCACCCCATAGTTATGGATACCTAGGGTTTTGACTTGTTACATAGTTAGTGTAGGGTTTTTAAGGTTAGTATTATGTCAATTGATAAAATTCCACTAGGTTTATAATAGAGGAGGAATGACCTTGGATTTTTAGGTTTTAGGCCACCCTTAATTTAAAAAACTAGTTTGGAGAGAGGTTTGGTTACAATCTAGATCTAAAATTTGACCAAGGTGGAGATGAGATAATTTGGTGTAGCATTCATGTTAGGATTTTTATTTTCTCTTATGGGAGGCTCTGGAGGAAAGGATTTATAGCTTGTGATCACTTTATTCATGTTAGATGGCTCGGGAGGAGTCATCTTGGGATGCTCAAATGGTATGAATGTGTTTTCATTAGTGCTTGAGATATGTGTGGGAAATTAATATGATTCCCTCTTATTTTAGAGTAACGTTATGGTGATATTGACATAATACTTGCCTTTTTTGGCCTTCATGCATGTGTGCCAACCTAAATAAACCCTGAGTTTCTTTCATGGGTACACCTTGTGATATACTATCATTTAAATAACTATTCTTTTAGTTAGCTTAAGTATGACATATAATTATAACTTAGTGGGTATTATTCTTGTAGTGTTGATAATTTGATTAAATATTAGTAGATTATATAATATTGTGGCTATGGATTACAAATTGATAGTTATTATATGTGTTCTTTTAGTGGTTTTTGTACTAATATAGTGTAAATTTCATATGGTAATATATCATAGAGGGAATGAAATACATTTTAATGAATTTTTAATGACTAAAAATAACTTGAACATGTATTGGTCCTTATATAAATATGAAGATGAATTCAAGGTAGAGGGTACACTAGATAATATGGAGTTTGATGTGGCTAATGATATGGCACTTAAGCCCAAAACATCTTAATCATTGAAAGTGACATTGAGTTATGTGGAAAATTTTACTTAATTTTATTAAACATATAAATATTAAATTATTAAATATAAGGAGGTATTCAAATGTATTGGGTGTTTTAAGAAGAATACATAAGTAAATGAATATCTCATTGTGGTTCTAGACTGTTCTAGAAAAATGTGTATTATTATTCCTCATAAGAAGACCCTCAAATATAATGTTTCAATTGAGTTTTTCTTTTCTGATTTTTAGGTTCATTTTTGTTTGTATAGCTCTAGTGTTTGATATTGGTAATCAAGATTTATTGGTAAGTTTTATGCTACATTGTGAGAGAGTATGGATACCAAACTAAAAAATTATATCTATTTTCACCAAAACATTGATGGGAAGATAGAATTTATGAACAAAACATTGAAAAAACTCTTGATATGGTACAATAAGAACTATCATAATTATTAAGATGAAAATTTATACTATAAGAACTCATTTTGAAACATATTTTGGTTACTTACTTCTATGTGCATTTGATGTTATTTTGAGATAGCCATACAAAAAAAATGATAAAGTGGATCTAGAGTTTAAAAAATATAAATTATACATTGAGAGTATTTAATAAATACAATTCCCATTGAAAGAGATTTTGAGGGAGTCACAATCTAAGTACAAATCAAGACATGATCAACATAGGACTGAGCATAATTTCCTTATTGGAGATAAGGTCTGGCTATACTTGAGTATAGAGAGACTCCAAGTAAAGACTAATAAACTAAATCCTATTAGGTAAGGTCCATTTCAAATTATAGAATTAGTGTGAAAGAATTCATTTATAATTTATTTTCCTCCTTATATGAAGCTTTATTTAGTTTCCAATGTTGAGGACTTACGTCTCTTTGAGAATTCTATGCTACAGAATGGATATGAAATAATTTTTCTTCCTTTAATTTAGTAATTTTCTCATGATAGTCAGTTGGAATTAAAGAAGGATGTTATACTATAGAATAAGGAGAGGACAAGATAAAGAGGAGTAAAACAACATTAGTTTGCTAGGTTAAAGAGTCAACTACCCAATAAGGCCAAATGGTATTCCAGATAAGATTTAGGGAGGATATTTCCTCAATTATGGATAACTTGAGTCTTTTAAGGATTTAAAAACCTCAAATTGGGGAGGCATGATCTAAAATATAGATATATTTTACTATACATGTTGTCTACTTTAGTCCTATTGTACTCAATTATTTAGTTCATTTATGCAAAACACTATGTAAGATGCTTCTTTAGTTTTATTCATGTAAAGTGAACATTTTAGTTAAATTACAATGGAAGAATAATTTTTTAGATGGTTTGAGGATTATTATATTGATGAAATAAATAATTTTCAGCATTTGAAACTGAGGTTTTTACCAATGATAATGAAACCACCCATGTCTGCAAGTAGCATTTATGTAACTTTAATTATTTATACGTATCAGTTGTGTAATCACCATGGAAGCTATCTAATCACCAGTCTACATAAAGTGGTGGTTTCAACACCAACCAAAACATGGGAATGGGAGTGGATACACACGTTAGTCATTTCCTTCACCACTACAACCACCGTACTAAGGTATAAAATGCCTCCATAATTTTTGTTAGTTTTTGGTTAGTACAATTTTTTTAAAGACAAATTTTGGAAAATTATGTGAATTGAGTGAGGAAGGTAGAAAAACTATAAAGGGTGGTAGGTTAGTATGATTTTTTTTTGTAATTATGAAAGGGTAGCTAAGTAGTGCACAAGAAGTGAAAATTTGAAAATGAATTTTTTGGAAAAAATATGAACAAAACTTTGAAACAAGGAAAATGAGAAAGATTACATGAAGATCACAAATGGTCAAGCAGGAATAAGGCTACTAAATATTGGACATTAATTTTTTTGGTGAGATGAAACAACTATTTAAGTCGAAGAAAGTAATAGTAGGAGACTATGAATAATAATTCACAAACATGTTTTGTATAGTTATAGTTATAACATGTGTATATTTTGTAATTGATGATATAAATGAATAGTAAAAATGGTCAGTTGTACACTTCTTATAATTGAAATGAAGAAGAAAATAAGATTCAAGATGATGGAAAAACATGTAAACTATATAAATAATATATTTTAATAAAGCTATATTTTCAGGGCATTTCAAATAATCACAGCGTATAGAAATTCAGATAGTCTAAAATAAATCATTTTCAAATAGAAATATCTAACCCTATCCTAACTTACTATTGTTAATTAGTTTGTGGTCTTCATAAATTGTGTACTTTATTGTACTCTATTGATATCATCCTAAATTAAACTTAATTATTTTATTCAAATTTGTTTTAGTTTAATCGAAATAGATTAAACCTTTATCAATTTGTGTATTTTATTGACCCTCAATTAAATATTATTTTGGATAAATTATTTTCAAATTATTTAATTTTCTTATTGCACTTGTTCTTACACACTGTGTTTACATTACATTGTGCCTTTTTCTAGGCCATTTATTGATTGTTTTAGGCCATTTATGTATTGAGTTAGTGCTTTATATAAAACTAATTTGAGTGCATATTTTAAATATATAAAGTTTTATTGTTCTGATTTTTGTGTTTATTGCCCCTTTATATTCTATTGGACTAAATATTTATAAGAATTGATTTTATGATGTTTTAATTTGTAATATAATTCATTAACCTTATAATTATTTATATTTTATTTTGCACTATTTATTTTGGATTATAATGTATTATTATTGGTATGAATTTCTTTTATAATTTGTTATTTGGAAGTATGATTATAATTTTGGTTTATGTTTACTCCAATTTTATGTTTTTTTAAGTTAAATTAAAACATTAAGGAAATTGACATGATTTTATTTTTTTATTAATTAAGCTCTAGATATTCATTTATCTAATAAATTTGACCTTTGGTAATCCTCTTTATATTCCTTCTAGTATTTAGTTTATATTATACTGAGGTTTCTCTAGTACTATTCTTAAATGCCATGTATAATATACTACATTAAATAATTGATTATCTAATTTAGAATTGGAATATATCATTTTTTTAACTTGAGTAAGCATCAAATTCATAATATATTGGCTATTCACTTCTATTTTGTTGACCTTTATTTTTGTATTGTTTCTAGGTAATATTTGTGTGTTGCATTAAGCCATTTTGGATTGGATTTAACCATTTTTATAAGATTGATCCTCAAATACATATTTTTTTTAATAATTTATTTACATTATATTATAATTTATTTATTTTAATTAATTTTGCATACTGTGTTTCAGTATGTTATTTTTCTGGGTTAAGCTATTTCAAGATTGTTTCAACCCATTTTAACTTTCAATTAACATTCCATTTCAAATTAATTTGGGTGCATATTTTAATATTTTTTGTCACTTGTTTTTATTTGGTGGAATATATATTGCATCAAACTGGCATTAAAATGATTTGGTTTTATGTTACTTTCAGTTAAATATAGTGCATTAGATTTGGAATAAGTGTACTTTTATTTTTTAATTTTTATTATGAAATGTAATGGATTTACATTAGACTGATTTTATTTTATGTTATTTAAGTTGAAATAATGATTGTAATATAGGTCCGAGTCTTTTTTTTTTTTTGATCTTGTAGTTAACTTGAAGCATGTTATGATTTAGCATGGTTTTATTTTTGCACTTAAATGTGTCTTGGACATGCATTCATTTGATATTGTTTATTAAGATGATTGATATCAGATTGAAAAAATATTTTATTTTTTTATCATTTATAATTTATTTTAAATGAAAAATATTATTCTTTTTAAGTTCATTTTGGATTTCTTTAGCTATAAGTAATGTGTACCCTAATTGTGAAAATAAAACAAGTAGAACAAAGCAAGCACAAGTAGAACATGTGTGTTATATAGAACAAGTACATTAAGCTTTTAAGAAACACAAACTATATGCATACATGGATAAATTTCCATTTTTAATTTGGGATATATAGTACTTGAGATACATAATGGATGCACAAGGAAAGCAACATAAACCTAGAAAAAATTCAAGTCATCTGAAAATGGCCACAACAAAAGAAACTCATTAAAACTTAAATTTTATTGGGATTACAAAATTTATACATGAGATTTTTACTTAGGCTTTCTCATGTGAATTGGACTCTAAACCAAGTTACAAAAGTTGACACTAGGGAAATATTTTTTTGGAAAGTCGCACAATAAAAAGTAATTGAAGAATTAAAATGTAAACTCTACTCCACACCAAGAATTTCATGACTAAATATTCAACAACCATTTAATCTTGAGATAGATGCCTCTAATTTCATTTTTGGAGTATCCTCTCAATATGGTCATCTAGTTTATTACCAAAATGAAACATTTACCCCACTTATGAAAAAATATCCAACATATGATTATGAGATTTATGTTATTTTACAAGCATAAAAAAATTAGAAGCATTACATCTTATGACAACAGACTCTAATTCAAAAAAATCTGCAATCTAATTCAAAACAAGTAGACTCAAAACAAGTTCTAGAAAGAGAGTCATAAAAAATGATTTTCTTATCTTTAAAACTCTAAGCCACAAATTGTCAATCTATTTTTAGATTTTGTAAGCTACATGTCATTTCAAGATCTTCTATATACTTGACACATATGGATATGAATTTAACATATTATTATAATTATATCCATATAATATAAATTTTTTATATATCTATAAAAATTGGCATTACGGTAAATGATTTCATGATTTCTACTTTTAGGATGGAATCTTATATCACCTTGGAAACTTATGCATTATACATGAAGCAAAGAGACAAAAAATAATATAAGAGGATGATTTTAGAAAAGTTGTAAGGTATTTTTTGGATGAAAAGACTTTTTCAGTGTTACATAATATGTATTTTATCTGCATCTTAGTTATGATATATCCAAATACATCAAGTCTTGTACCACATTTACAATTTACAAATTAATCAACAAAAAGAAAGGTTTGTACACACCTCTTTCATTTCCAATTATATGATTTAAATTAATATTAATATATTATACTACAAAGAAAGGTAATGATTGTGTTTATGTAGTATCTTATAGATTCTTAAAGATGTAAATTTTAATACCTTATAAGAAAGTAATATCATCTATTGAAATAGATTAATAGTAATTTTATAATGTCTATATCTAATTTGGAATCCCAAATAATTTCTTATCTAATATGGATGCATGGTTCTTAATAAAAAAAATTTAAATTTTTTGGTCTATGCTAGACATAAATTTGAACATGTCTACCGCATCTCATCCACAAACCGATGGAAAAATGGAAGTGGTAAATAAGATAATAGTGTACCTTATGAGAGTGTATAATTCAAATACAAAATTCACTTTTGATGAAATGCTATATTTCATTAAACACAACTACAATATATCTCTACACAACTCTAATGCACACAACACATTCTAGGTATGCTTGGGTATCCAAGTTCTAGAACACATCAACATAATGTATCCTATTATGCCATCAATATTTGAAACCACCTCAGATCAAAAGGAATTTGATAAATTAATTCAATTCATTTAACACTTTAAAAATATTCAAAAATAATTTAAAAACATTATGAAAAACCTAATGCTATGTACAAGTAATGCCATGATAAGCATTGAACACCACACACCTTTTAAATTGGTGATCAATTCTAATAAAACTTGTAAAATAAAGAATCCCTAACTCCATAATTTTTAAAAATTGATGCAGGCCCTATACCATCAATAATAAAGTATGAGAGAATGCTTTCGATCTTATAAATATCTTCTTACCTTGGTTTACATATAGTCTTCAATGTAAAACTCTTGCACCATTACTTAGCAACTCTCTTGGATAATTTAGATGTTACAAAGACTCATTATTTGATAGAGATAAATTCATAATGTAACATCCTAATAGACTCAGATCAATTCATTGATGCTCAATTCAAAAAAATATGTCGACAAGAGATCCTTCTCTACTAGATCATCAAAGTAAGTAAAGCACCTTCCTAAGAAAACTGGTTTATAAATATTTTTTTCCAATTTATTTCTACATCTTTTGCCACATATGCATATGATGGGGTCCATTATTATTTAAGAGAGAGAAAATGATCTAGGATCATATAGTCTATTAGACCTTGTTGCATATTACCATTGTTACATATCCAACTTTACACTAATGCCATTGACCTTGGCATTGGTTGAAACACCTAGTTACAAATATGAAAGATTAAATTCCACTTCTCAGTTACTATGTAGTTCCTATAATGTTAGCACTGTAGACCAAAATTCATCTTTTATTATAGTTAGTGATGTCAAAACACTCATTATTTATCAGATTAGTGTCAAAAATAGAATTATGATAATTGAAATATTCTGGTCAGATTCTTATATATACAACCTGACAATGCCAAAACCTATTTTTACATAAACTTTAAAAGAAACCATAAACTATTCAATAAGATTTGATAATAATTAACTAATTATTCCATTCTATCAAACACCATAACACTATAAAAAATGAAGTCACACCCAATTCTTACCTTATAATGACAACATGCATCTTTGTCAAGAATGAAATCATAATCCTATAGAATTATTTAAAGACATAAAGAAACATATTGATTAACAAAAACTTCATCAACATGGAGGAAAAATATCAAGAAAATAAAATATGTCTACCGCATTCACGTAGAGGAACTAAATGGAGCTTAAGCCACCTCATAATGAATGCATTTTCAATAACCACCTAATGCATGTCGAGCTATCAAAATGAATTGTCAAACTTGCCTTTATAAATAATGATCTCATTTATATGTTATATGTTTCCAAGAAGTTTTTAGTGGCATTGGTAGTTTGTCATAGTAAGACATCAAATAAACCTCTGCATGTTTACATATGTAATAAAATAGAACATAAAATATTTTAATGTAATCAAACACATCAGATAAATATTCATAGAATAGACTTCTAGTATGGGAAAATGTATCTGCATCATCAATGGGATTTAGTGACTGCTCACCATTTCATGTATATGCCACTTAGTCTTTAACAAGGCAACATATTCTTACAAGTAGACCTTCAACCCTAAATCATGGTTCAATGAGCCTATGTCATGTGTTAGCATAAAGATAGAGAAATTTTATTCATCCTCCAACTTTAAAAAATGACCGTTGATCATGCGTAAAATCAATGGCTCATTTTGGTGAGTGAACACCTAAGAGTGTTATTATAGATATCCTTAATACTTTAAATATTCACATTCAAATTGTTTTTATTAATGCTATAATATTTCTTATTAGGGTGATTATCCTTATTGTCTTATGTTAATACCATCTATATTGATAATCCCATTATAATTAGAAACACTAACATTGAAATTACTATTTAAATTAAAATCCATAACATTGTTATCTATATTATTGTCTATGAAAGCTTTTTATTATCTTAATGGAATAGATGCCCCTAATGTGATTTGATAAGGACCATGGTTTTGTAATTCCCACCACTCATTTTTTGTACATGTATCAAAACCAATCAAGTCAATGTTAGGATGTTTTAATCATAGTCAACGTGTTTTAATCACAGTCCATGTAGAGTCATGGTAATGGGAGTACATTTAACTTGATCATAATGTGAAATAAATAAATTAAAAAACTAAATTATTTTATCGATGGGCATGGAAGTTTCAATGGTACTCACCAAAATAAATGGGAATGGAGGGCCATTGAAATATTTAGTGATAATTATGTTTCATATGGATGTTGTGAATAAATCCCAAACCATGGTAGTAACACCCCCAACATTTAATTGTCATTGGTATTCATGTAAGAATTAGGTCACCCAAAACCTAAGATAAAAATTGGAGCCACGCTTATTATTTTCTTATAAATATATATAACTATACTTGATACACTGATTTCAAGGCTCATGGAACCTCCCCATCCTAAGCATCTTGTGTATGTATGTCAATCTGATTTTTATAGTATATGAGAGTGGGGTTGCTTATGTTGATGAAATAAGGCCAAGTAAATCTAATTAATTTCATTTTGAGATTAATTTTTTCACAATGTAAAAATGAATTTCTTTTTTGTATTCAACTATGTGAAAAAAATAGTATCTAATGTTTCAAATCACACTATTAGATCCATCTTCAAATAAGAGAAGATTGATATAATAATGAGATATTAAATATTGGATACTATTTTTTAAAATAGGCCAATAGGTGATCTTATGGTAGAGTGAGCACACAAGAATTATGTAACAACAATGACCTTACTTGTATTCAGAAATATGTAAGAAGAAGACATACAATAATTCCCTAATGTATTAAATTGCCTTACGTACCAATTATATTCTCTATTACAATCCTGGTGAAGAGGAATATAAAGGAGTAGTGTGAGTTAGCTCACAAGAGAACTCACTATGGGAATGAGTGTAATTCACTATGGAACTCATAGGAGAAATTTTAGGAACTCATGTCCTACCTTTCTCTTTATATTATTAGTATAGTAGTTTCTACAGATGTATATGCTTTATAAGACATCCCTAGAGCACATTTGTATTATCCCACATTTAGGGGAAGAAATAGTTGTTAGAATAGAATTAGTATTTAAGAAAGTGTTAAGGCCCAATGAAGGCCTCCATGAATTATATTGAATTGAGTTTTCTCAAAGGAGGTTTCCCCCTCTAAGAGGCCAATGATTCTATGATTCAACCATTATAATTTAGTTATACTTATTTTAGTTAATATATTACTAATTTTTGTAGTTTATTTCATGCATTACCAATTATCTACTAACTTGTTCAGGAAGGATCCTCTCATCTGGTATCAGAGCACTTTCCGTGATTTTTTCTACTACCCATCGTATGCTCTCACCTTGCCATAACAAGACCCTAGTGATCATAAAGTGGTCACATATCATTTTCCAACCCCACTATGCCATAGTCCAGATCTACAAGTTCATTTTGGGAACAGGCCACCATCACTATGATTATTAATAATTTTTATGCTTAGTTATATTGTGGTTTTTTTTTAATGTTTTGGATCAGGGTAAATATTTATCCACATAATTGTGGGAAGTGGTTGGGAAAAATACCTAAAAATCATTGTGAGGAGTAATACAGGAACCTCAAAGAAGTTGGCCCATTAAGAGGACCTACTAGAGAAAAGGGAAATGGTCATGTCTTGATTGAGGAGTCTCCACTCATGAGAAAAAGCAATACCTATCATTTAGGGGTAAATTCATGGCCAATTTTTTTTTCGAGAGTGGTACTCATTCAAACCACATTAGTGGCTAGAGAGAATTTAAAAAACCTTTAGGAAACCATTCAAACTTGGGTCCCATATCTAGTGTATCAGTTGTAAAAGACTATCAATAGAGTATCATAAGACTATCAGAGGACTTCCTCTCGACATTTGATAGAAACTAGTAATAATAAAAGATAAAATCATCTTTTTGTCATATCTCTCCATATATAACCCCGTTGCTTCTCAAAATTTATCAAGACACCTAAGATTATATTATGTACATTTTCTTCCTTGAGATCCCATATCCTGATTCCACTTCTAATTCTTATAAATCTCAATTTTTTCCTTTTTTTGATATTTGCCATAACTTCTTTAGTTTTGGTCTGTTTGCCTCAAAAAATTTCCTTAGTGTTCATCCCCCTTTCTTATCTTTTGTCTTTGATAAATTTTCTAGTTTTTTCATTCCACTTCTTAAATTACCCTCACCTTCATCAATCATACTTAGGCTATACAAAAAAATTAGTAAAAGTACCTTTACCCCTCCCAATTTTATCCTAATCAAAAAATTCCCTTACTAACTGTATCTCAAATTTAGTTTTCATATATATATATATATATATATATATATATGTTATGGTAGCCACCCATGTATGCAACAAGATCATGGAGGAAGAAATCATAGCCTTAAAGGCCTGGGCCACTGACTTAACCGATATGATGCATGGATTGAATCAAGAGAATGGCCTTTTGCTTAGAAAATTGCATAAGGATTCTAATTTTTATATTACTTTCTCTTCCATCCACACACCATATGGGCCCAAACTAGACTTTTTGAGGTTTAATAGTATAGATCCTACAGATTAGCTTTATCATTCCAAGTAATACTTCAACCTTTATAGTACTTATCCTATCAACAAAGTCCCAATTACATCCACTTGGAATAAGAGACCGTCCAATGGTACAAATGGTATATCAAACCAAATGATGAACTTGATTGGACAACTTTTACATCCCTACTTTTGGGAAGGTTTTGTCCCTCAGAATTCAAGGATTTTATGAGAGCCCTCACCAAACTCTGTTAGATAGGTACTATCCATGATTATCAAATTAAATTTTAGAAACTAGCTAATCACACTAAAGGGTTATCAAATGACTTAATCAAGAGTTGTTTTATTAGTGGCCTCGAAGAGCCCATCCACTTTAAGGTCAAAATGTTCCAACCTCACACCATGATGGTAGCCTTGGGTCTTGTAAAGCTTATTGAAGACAAACTCAACTCCCAATGTCATGTTTCTAATTGGGCACCATCCAATCCCTCATTCTATTAGCCTAACACCAAGACAACCCCTATTAAACAACTCATAGGAGCTAAAATAAGTGCATGCCATGAAAAAAGACTTTGTTACAATTGTGATGATAAATGGGTTCTTGGGCATAAATGCATATAGAAAAAATTGTACCTAGTAGATGTCTATTATCCAAAATATATTAAATATTATGAGAATGCCACCAAGGAAATCATGCAGGAAGCTGATGATTTTATGCACTCAAATCCCCCTCCTGAAATATCCATACATGCTTTGGAAGGAGTCACTTCTCCCAAAACAATGTGTATCCAAGGTTATTTTAAGAAGCAACTCCTCACCATCCTTATTGACTTTGGTAGTACTAACAACTTCATCAACCCTCAAGTAGCTAAGCAAGCAGATTATTTTATCCACCCTTATTCTAGTTTTGAGGTCATGATTGCCAATAGAAGCATATTACCTTATAAGGGCAAGTGTCATAATCTTTGTATTTTAGTGGACAACTATAAACTTTAGGCCAACACGTTTGCTTTACCCTTAGGTGGATGTGATTTTGTTCTCAGTTCCCAATGGTTATGAACATTTGGACCAAAGTACAATACTACAATCGATATTTGATATAAGAATAAATAAAGTTTCAACCTTGATAAACTTTAAACATCCATCTTAAAAACAGGGACTAGAAGTACATGACAACTCTTAATATATACATTTTGAAAACTCTAAACATCCCTCCTAAAAATACGAACTAAAACCACATCACGACTCTTGTTTATATATATATTTCAAAATAATTTATTAAAAAATTGTGAATATAAATTTCAATTATTATTATTATTATTTTTTATTATATATTTTTGAATTCCGGGAGGTGACCGACGGTAAATTTTAATTTTACAAAAGTCGTATTTCATAGAAAAGTTGGAATCAAAATTGATGTACTAGATTTTGTCCCATTGATCTGAATTTTATTTAATATTATTTTGTTTTAACCCCACCATGATATTGGATTAGATCAATGTCGCAGTCGCCACTTTAATTTTTATCTTAAAATAATAGATATGGACCATGGACCCTTGTGTGGGGCAGTCTTGATGCTTCAGCGACTTTAAGTTTCAGTTTTTAATATTTACAGGAGGCCTCTACCAATCAGATTATTTCTATACCTATCCAAACGTGATCAAAGACGTACTCGAACACGTTTCTACGTCGCATATATCACATTACTTTTTTGTTTTCTGTGCTGAATTCAAATGTTTCATTGGGTAAGGAACGGCGCGTGTCCATTATGAGGACAAAGTGCACGTCATTTCATTAGTGAATCCGTCCATGTTTTATGCAGTGCCGTTTATCCTGCCCATGCTTTATGCAGTGCCGTTTATCCTGCCCATGCCCTGCAAATAAATGCCCTCTTACGTGCTCCATTCCATTCTTCATAATTGAAGTAGCAGCAAGATGGAGTCCACAGACACTCCTCTTTACACTACAGTAGAGAAACCTTCTGCAAAAATAGACAGAGCTTATGCCTCCGTATATTTTGTTGCAATTCTGGGTCTTATTTATTATCGGATTGCGTATACTCCAAATGAAGGTCGTTTGTCATGGATATTGATATTTGGTGCAGAGCTAGGCTTTGCCTTCTGTTGGATATTAGACCAGGCTTTTAGGTGGAGGCCTGTGGATCGCCACACGTTCTCAGAGAGACTTTCTAACAGGTAAGGGTATAACGAAGAAGTGTGTTTTGTCTGCGTGTAAGTGGAACATGTAAGTTTACTATAGTATATAATATTGTTTGTAAATGAACAGGTTTGAAAAAGAGCTACCCCCTGTTGATATATTTATATGCACAGCTGATCCGACAAAAGAACCTCCATTCAATGTTGTGAACACTGTATTGTCTGTTCTAACTCAGAATTATCCCACAGAAAGCCTGTCGTGTTATGTATCAGATGATGGAGGATCTGCACTCACCTTTTATGCTCTGTTAGAAGCTTCACGGTTTGCAAAGTTTTGGGTTCCTTTTTGCCAAAAGTATTCCATTAACCAGAGATGCCCAGAAGCATACTTCTGTGAAACTGATGTTTACCAAATTAAGAATTCGAGTTTTGCAGGGGAATGGGAAAATCTCAAGGTGTGATGATCTACAGCATAGCACATTATGAGACATTTCTATTTTAAGAAATTGCTATCTGTGATTATTAACGTAAATTTGTTTTTGTTTTTTGTTTTAGAACATGTACGACGACATGAAGTATTCCATAAATAGCACCGTGGAGATGGGCACTGTTCCACAAGAGAAATGCAGAGATCACAAAGGTTTCAAGGAATGGAGTTCTGGAATTACTTCGCAAAATCATCCCAGTATTGTTGAGGTTACGACAAGGAAGTTACTGATTTTTTGACAATATAATTTATGTATTTCATTAGCGGTTAATAATACTGACTATTTTATCTTTGCTATAACCGGCATACAGATTTTGCTAGAGAAGGGAAAGGATACCGACGTCGATGGGCATGATTTGCCGAGTCTTATATATGTCTCCCGTGAAAAGAGACCTGGACACCCACATAATTTTAAGGCCGGTGCTCTCAACGTTCTGGTAATGATACCTACTCTCCAGTTATCTTGTCTAGTCAATAACAGCCATGCTAAGTTCCTTGTAATCAATGTTTGCAGATTAGAGTCTCTGCTGTAATGAACAATGCTCCATTCATTCTAACTCTGGACGGTGACATGTACGCCAACAATTGTGAAGCACTTCGTGAAGCTTTGTGCTTTTTCATGGACCCTCAGACTGGCCACCAGATTGGGTATGTGCAATTTCCCCAAAGGTTTCATGGCATTACCAAAAACGATCTGTATGGCAATCATCTCAAGAGGATTTTCGATGTGAGTATCTGCGATAGGTATTTCCTTAGGGGCTTCAAAAAAGAACTATGTAATTAACAGACTGTATATATCACCATATGCAGATACAATTTAAAGGTTTGGATGGAATAGAAGGCCCATTTTACGCGGGTACAGGATGCGTTCACCGAAGAGATGTTCTATGTGGAAGCCAGCCACAACACAGCTCCTCAAATTTCATTAAATCGTCCATTCTTTCTGCGAATTTAACAACCGAGAAAGCCAACTCATCTATGATGCTAAATGAAGCAAGAAAACTTAGTCACTGCACCTATGAGGTGGACTCCCCATGGGGTAAAACGGTAAATACAAAATTGAATTATTCAGCTTTTGTTTTTTCAAAGAAAAAAATCCACTACGAAATCGGTGCGGATTATTGTCTGAATTTTTTTGTTTTTATTTTAATATTGCAGGTGGGCATGCTGTATGGGTGTACAGTGGAGGATGTGTTGACAGGGTTTGTAATACAGTGCAGAGGTTGGAAATCTGTTTACTGCAATCCAAAACGAAACGCATTTCAGGGGCACGCCCCTGTAAATTTGAACGATACACTCATTCAGCACAAGAGATGGAGCGCAGGAGACTTTGAGATTTTTGTAAGCAGGTTTTGCCCATTTGTGTATGGAATTCGCCGTGTTAGCATCGCGCAGAGAATGTGTTACGGGTTTTACTGCTTATGGCCTCCATCTTGTTTGCATATGCTCTCCTACGGTTTGGTTCCAGCGTTATCTACACTCAGTGGCACATCATTGTTTCATCAGGTAACTTTTTTCGACCCACTTTAACATCCAAACAAGAACAATTTTACAATGGTTGGATAACATCTTATAATTTGCAAAGAATCCTGCATTGTGAAAGCCATCACACTGTTGCATATTTTGTTGTATATCTAATGCTTTAGTTTCGTTTTCTTTTGGCAGATTTCAAGTCCATGGATACTTCTCTTTCTGTTTTTATCAGTTTCTGCATATGCACACAGTGCAATCGAGTTTATTTGTGTGGGAGGTTCAGTGAAAAGCTGGTGGAACGAGCAAAGGATGTGGATGATAAAGGGCACGTCGTCCTATCCGTTTGGATTGATTCAAGTCCTTTGCAAAATTATCGGCATTTCTGAAGTTGGGTTCGAGGTGAGCAGCAAAGTGATAGATAGTGAAGCAGCGAAAAGATACGAAACAGAAATTTTTGAATTTGGGGTGGAGTCTACAATGTTTATTCCTCCCGCAACTTTGGTAGTGATCAACTTGATAGCCGTGTTGAGTGGAATGGCAAAATTCTTGAGGGAAGGGTATGGAGGTGTTGAGGATATGATTGTGCAGATCATGTTATCAAGCTTCATAGTAATGAATGGGTATAGGATATTGGAGGCGATGTTTTTGAGGAAGGATAATGGACGTATGCCAACGTCCGTTACAGTCTTCTCACTTCTAGCTGCTGTGGTTATGTGTGTTGTGGCATCCTGGTAAAATAAGTCTCTGCACCTTTTGCGAGTCCAAAGGTCATTAATCTCTTAGTTTTTTCGAACTGTATTTCTATTTTATGTTTCTTCAGAATGTAGGGTTAAAAATACATTTCTGTGTTGTCAAATCAGGCCTAAATGTTTTTAAGATAAGAGTAAAAAGGTGTAAGGCCTTAATTTAAGGGGGCCGGGGGGGAAGGGGCGGTGTTACAAAATATTAAAATGTTGAGTCATGTATATAATGTATCATTAAAGAACTGTGCCACTGCCCCATTAAAGGACTGTCCCACTGCTGTTACCAGATTTATCGTAGGGGAGTTTACTATAGTCATGTGCACATGCAGGGAAAAAGGGCCCTGAGCACATTTGAGGGTGTAACTCATATGATGCGTACATATAGGGAAAAGGCGTGCACTTGAGAATGGAAGTGAGCCTATCGTACCGTCCATCGTAGCAACAGGTACAGCTGCCTAGGCCCAGCTAAGCTTCCTCTGCCTTCTGACAAATTTCTGACACTTACCTGCTCTTTTTCATACTGTCTGCAAATAAAATGATGCCATGTTAATAAAAATGTGAAAACTGAAATGGGATTAAATCGGGGAAACAGTGAGCATGTGCGCAGGAGGGGGTAGAATGCGTGCTCCGTGTATGGTACTGGGCTGGGCTGAGCAAGCTCACCTCCCTTATTTCTTGCTCATGTGTGGAGGTCTTCAGTCTGCCTGTACGTGCATCGCAGTAGCATGTACGTGCCTTGCAGTAGCAAGTACTGTTGTCTAAGTTCAGTGAAAGTTCAATTATTTCTGTACCATTTTATGACAGTTTATGATTGTTTTTTTTTTTTTGACTTCTTACAAATGTATTGGTCACATTTGTGCTAAACTATGCATGAAGTTTAAATTGTATGTACACAAACGGGTAAAATGCACGCTCCCCTGTACTCAACCGCACTCACCTCAAGCGCGTTCACTTCTGACTTTCTTTCTCATATGTGCAGGATATATTAAGGGTAACAAAATGACCCCTACTCTATACCTGCCCTATGACATGCATTTCAGAAAGTGTGCAAAATAACCCCTACCCTAATGCCCTGTGCACATGCAATAAACTCTACGGTTATACTCTATGGCAGCGAAGCACGCTCGGTGGGGTCAGGAGGGCACTGAGGGACCCTCTTTCCTGCACATGAACATTAAAAATGTCCATTCAATTTAACACTTCGAAAAATTCAATGTTTAATCCGTCCTTCAAAATAATATGTACGCAATATCATTTTATTTGAAAACAGTCTAAACATTATCAAAAAGCAGTCAAAAATGAATCAGAGCTCAAGAGATCCTTCACGGGGCCTGAGCAGCACTCCTCACTGCTGGAAAGTGCGTACGAACCCGCCCAGATGGACCTCGAGAACGCCCCAGGCACTTTTTTTTTTCCCTCTCATGTGCGCAGCACATAAGACTGGAATGTCAGAAAATGGGCAGAAGTATGTTGCCGGGCTACCTGTAATTGTCTTGACCGCAACCCTTTTCCCCTTCCTTTGCACGGTTAAAATTTTAAGCGACCCTTTTGTGCGCTTCATGTCAATTCAACAACGATAGATCTCATTTTGGTGGGAAAATGGCAAACTGGTAAACTTTGCACTCACTCAAAACAAAATGAAGACGTCTCTTTCCAGCCAGCTCACAAACTATGGTCCTTTGTCAGTAATCAAACTTTATCCGCTGTCATCTTTCAGTAGTGGAAGAAAATAATATACAAATAGATTAGACTACACAAAATTTTATATCCAAAATCGAAAACATTAGAAGAGAAAAAGTAAGTATCAAGACAAATTGGTTTCTATTGTGATTATGTTTATGCCGAAAGGCCCGCCTTTATGTGACAAACACGAGCCATTTCCCGTTAGGAAAATATTTGATAAACAACTTGACGATTGGTTGTCGAAAACAGTTTAAATAACTTTATTATTGATAAACGGCAGTTTTTTTACATTTGCAGTTAATCACAATTCAGGGTGTTTTGTTTGGATAATTTTATTCCTTTTATTTTAATAATATATATATTTTTAAATAGATATTAGAAATAAATATTTATAATTAATGAGAGGTGGTTTTGAAATAACTTAAAATTATACGAGTAAATTTCAAAAGTCTAAATAAATTTTATATATTTTTTATAAATAAGTATTAAAAATAAGTTTTAATTGTGGTGGACTCTGTGATTTACTAATCACTCGATACATTTTAATTGTTTAATCAGTCAAAAGATTGGTTCAATTACATATGAAATTAGAGCTAAAAGATTCCCAAATTATATTTTATTGTTGCAATTAGTTTCATAGGGCATGAATGGCCCAATCAAGCCTAATGATCCTAATTATAACTATGAAATATGATTTGGGGCTCAATAGGTAGTGTTTGAGTCCTTGATTGAACCAGTCACTCTGTTTTTCACACACATTATAGGTCAATCACAAACTTAATCGGTGCCCAGTGAGCCCTAAATCACATTGGGTAGTCACAATGAAGTTCATGGTGTTCGATATGCCTAATTCATTTCATGAGTGAATGAAACAACTAATTGATTTAACCATGGATTCAATTGGGACCAAGTGTTCTACATCTTACATTTTATAGTAAAAAATAGGCTCATAAAGTTCAAACGAGCCAATCAAGCCTCGTGAACCTAATTGTAGCTACACCATGTGATTTAGGGTTAACTTGGCCTTGATTGAGTTCATAATTGAACCAATACCTTGATTTAATGCCATACAAAATTAGGGTCAATCGTGCCTTGTGTAGCCAATTGTGACCATCTAATTTCAATTAGGGTTCAATTGGCCCCAATTACATACCTTGTTGAACCAATCAATCAATCCATTCAAACTAATATGTAATTCAAACCAAATGATAAACTAGATTGGCTACAATTGGTTAGACAAGGCTCAATTTGCCCCTATTATGTACCATATTGGATGAACTAATTGATTATTAAATTATTTAATTGGGGTCTATTGACCCCCAATTAATACTAGGTGGATGCAATTGATTGCACGTGGATCAATTAGCCCTAATATATATCATATAAAACTAATTACTTGATTGATTTAATATGGTATGAAATTGGGGCCAATTAAACCTTAAAAAGAGAATATATCACTGAGATTGGTTGCACAGGGATTGGTTGGCCTCAATTATATATCACATGGAAAAAATTAATCAATTCATTCAATATGGTACACAATTGGATCTAATCGAGTCAACTAATAAATCAAGTTTAATGTTTTTGAGATAATAATAGTAAATCATAAGCCAACATAAAAATACAAGTTATAAGATACTAGGTCTTTATGTGAAATACACCAAAAAAACTATAAATAGAAATGTTCAATTAAAGGATGAGAGGGGTAATATGTAATGTCTCAAATGTAAAAATTTACCATTGGGTCATGGGGTAAAAGACCACACTAATAGACAAACCTGAAGTGTGACCTTGTTTGACTTAGTGCAATCTTGTCTTAGAAGGACAAATAATGTTGGAACTAAGTTGACATGAGCCTATAAACAGAATAGGAATGTATGAATGATGTTTTGTGTGGGTATAAGATAGTTCTTAGAGTATTGAATGCTCCTATAGAATGGTACGATGATGTCAAACATCATCCTAAGAAATGGTTAAATGTGAATTAGAAACATAGATAGAGTGTTATAGTTTTACCAAAAGGGAAAATGATGAAATCTAAGTGATAAATAAAAACACTACTCTCAACCATTGTATTATCTTTATAAGAAGACACTAGCTAAGGTTATGATACAAAAAAATATTTCCAATAAAATGATGGGTATTTGTGAGGAGAGCATAGTTGATTCCTTAACATGCAACTCACAAACTATATATATAAGAGGCACAAGTAAGATAAATATATGATGCATGTAAATTATAGAAAAAGACCCAAAAAGGTGTGTATAGTGACTAAAAGGACCAAACAATTGTAAATGAAACAATGGTTGCATAAATAAAATAAAAGTATGTATAAAAAGGGAGCGTATTTGTGAGGAAGACCTAGATGTATTCCCAAAGGTGTTATAATGTAACTCACAAATTAGAAAACTAAGAGGCATTAAAATGATAAAAGACATCAGGACCAAGGATAGATGTTAGGGCTAATGTGAAAAACACCCAAAGGTGTTTAGATAAATGTTGCAATATAAGAAATTTAAAGTAGAACATGAAAAAAATGTTAGATAATAGAATATGATTTATATATAAGGATGCAAGTAATATGTAAATGAATAATTTGGTGGTAATGTCACTAAAGATGCCATACAAACCTATTATGAGGTCTAGCACAAGCATTGATAGAAGGAATCATTTAAAAAGAGGGTGGAGAAATAAAAAACCAAAGAATCACAATGGAAATAAAACTGATTAAAAGGTGCTATAAAATTTGAAAATGAAATACAAATTTGTTATCTTAGATCCACAAGGAAAACTAATTCTGACAGTAAAGTGATATAAAAACATGAAAGTTATACTTGAGATCCAAAAGGGAAACTAAGGCCAACTATAAGATATCAAAGAACCAAAAAGGAAGTAATCGTGGAATAAAAATAATTCTAAGGAAATAAAATGCATGATTGAAAAGAAAGAAGATAAAAAATAACACAAAATATCTATGATAATGACTATGACAGAGAAGAGAATGTGAAATGCAAGAATATTTGTCTCAGAAAGCTACTTGAATCTCAGTTTATTTATTTATAAGATGTGAAAGGTTCATGATTATTGAATCATGGTAAGAATGAGAGATCAATAAACTAAGAGAATGAGGATGGGCATCATAATATTCCTCCAAAGAGTGGGTAAGAGTAAGGATGTGCATATGAAGATACCCTAAAGGTTGAAATAAAAAAAGGGCGAGAAGCACAAGGTGCTCTAATATCTGTAGTAATAAAATGATGGGATCATAAGATGCCCAAACATACGTCAAAATAAAATAATAGGCACCACAAGATGCCCCAAAATGTGGGATATATGTGGAATGGAGTAAAAATCAAGATTGTGAATCCTATTGATGATGTCAAATTCTATGTGAATATTTGTTATAGTAGGGAATGTGGTAATGAGGAATATGCCAAGATATTTGTGAGGTGATAGTAAATTTTGATGTATGGTATCAACCAGGCTAATACAATCTTTAGTAGTATGACTTAACTAAACTATATTGGCTAGGTTGATATTATTTAATATATTAAGATTGGAATAAACTACATTAGCCATGTTGATACAATTTAGTGTAATATGACTAAATTTAATTGTATAATCCATGTTATTATAGTTTGGTGTAAAAGGATTGGAGTGAATTGTATCAGCTAGGTCGATATAGTTAGATGAAACAATATTTGAGAGAATTATATTACCCAGGTCAATATAGTTATATGAAACATGAAAAGCTATAATAACACTTTTTATGTCATGGCCAATGCAGTTGGATGAAACAAGAATAGCTGTATCAAGAAATTATGTCATGTCTAGTGTAGTTGATTGAAACATGAATAACCATATTATTAGATTCTCTGTCATGACTAGTGCAATTGAATAAAATTATAAGAACTTTAAGGGCACTTTGTATGTCATGGCTGATGTAGTTGACTATAGGTAATTATAACTAATTGGTATTATGTTGGATGATAGAGTTAAAAATACGTCATTGTAGTATTGGTTTGGTTATGTTGAAAGAGGTTGGACCACTAGGATAGTATTAAATATTAATAAAATCTCAAGAATTAAAATCACCTATAACGTGTACTATGGTAGGCATTTGAATTCAGTGTTATCCATAAGTGAACGAGTTGAAAAAAGTTAATTAAATGTGAGTTGTTTTGATAGCTTATCGTTATAAGTCCTTTCAAGGGTGGGATAGAGGGTGGGTAGACATCAATGAAACCATGCTTATCATTTATTGATTTGTAGTGGGGATTTTTAAAGATGAAAATATCATAAGAAAATTATTTTCATACATAAAAATGTCATCAATAGTGATATAAACTATCATGCTATGGTATTCACCCCCTTTAGAATCATATTCTTAGATTTTAAAAATGTTTTATTGATCTTAAATTGTGTGAGAAATGGAAAAATTAGGATAATTACGATCATTATAGCAATTGCCATAAATATAAGACCATACTAATGATATTTGGTCCCACTATAAGTTTCATCATTAAGGTATTCATGCTAGTAATAAATATTTCTAGTGTCATATAGGGGAAGAGCATCATGGTCATTTTTTTCAATGGTAGTGTTGACAATTTTGCCACCATTGGTCAAAGTTGTTTATGTGTATGTTGTCAAAAAGACTATGTTCATGGAGGGAAGATTCAAAAGGTCCTCAAAACATCATAAAAATTTCATCAATCTAAAAACATGCTCAATAACAATTTACAAGTCCAAATTTTGATAGAGTTTTCTTTTATTCCTCTAACTCATTGCTAGTTACAAGCTAGTAATGGTAATTTTCAAATGATCAGTACATGAAAGTGAAGAAGAGTTGGTTCAAATAGTATTAAAAGGAGTTTTAGGCCCCTATTCCATAACTATTACATGAATTGGTTTAAGGTTTCATGGTATTAACACTATTAATAATTGTTAAGAAGAATAAGTGCTCTAAAACCCTGGTTAAACCTCAATGGCTCAATTTTAAAAGATATAATTGCATTTATGAGTTCCTTGTTGAAAAATAAAATTTATGTGAGATCTTATAGGGAATAAATAAAATTTATAAATGATCTTAAATCAAAATTTTGAGGTAAAAATTTAATAAATATAAAATTACAGGTATCAGGGTTTTAAGCAAGTAAGAAAGATAGTCTGAAAAAGTAATTTTTGAGAGGTTTAAGGATTGGTTGAGCACATCCAATGGTTTGAATGATGAGAGGGATTATAAAATGTCTTAATTAAAAAATAATGAGATATTTAGGTCTCATAAAAAACAATAAATTAGAAAAACTTAGAATTGTAGGCATTCAAAAATGTAATTGTGCAAGCTAGTCAACACCAAAAAGTACATATTTTGAGTTTTATTAAATGAAATCTCATAAAATTTAACATGAAAGTATATTTTGATGTCCTTGAGGGTTTTAAAATGGTTTCATGTCCCTATTATACATGAGGAGAGATAAACTATATAAATACAAGTTGCCCCCTTTTTGCAAAATTTAAAAAAGGTAAAGTCAACAACAAGAGTCTTCAGTTAGCCCTAAAAAAGTGGAGTTCAAAACATAAAAAAGTGGAGAAGTTGAGTTCAAGTCTTGGTTAAGATTTTAGACCATATTTTTTTTCAAGAGATCCCTTAGAATGTCAACATTCAATCTCTCTCCTACTGCACCTCCCTTTGGGCTAAATTTAGAAAGTCAAGATGCATGCAAGTTAAAAGTCAAGATAAGTGAAGTCGAACTCCAAGTTGTGAGTCAAGAACCACATGTCAAACTCAAAGATACAAATTAAGATAACTGAATTCAAACTTAAATATGCATTCAATATTAAAAAGAGTTAACTAAAGATCAAAAGGAGATCAATACAAGTTGCAAGTTCAAGAGGAGTTAACTGAAGATCTCTTCAAGACTAAAGACTTTCAAAGCATGCAAGAGACCTTTAATTTTTAAACAACTCAAAAAATCTTCTCTCCCTAATTACCATGACATATTACATGGAAAATATTTTTTATACTCTTAAAATTTTACGTTGGAATTTAGGAAGTGTGTTTAAAAGTTTGAAGTTTCAGTTCAAGGTTGAGTTGGTAGTGGAGTTGAAGCAGGATTGAACAAGGACTAGCAGAGACTCATTTAGAGTTTCTTGTCTTCTATATCTCTTCTTCCTTTCTATATTTACATTAATTTTTGAATGATTATGAGGATATTATGATTTTAGATTACAAAAAATCTACTAAAATTTGAACTACATCACCTTTGAAGCAATAAAGTGCTGATTTTTCCTCTATTTTAAAGTTATTTATGAATTGTGTTCTTAATATTCATTTATGTAACTTAGTGAATGATTGGTATTCCTATGTTTATGTTTGAATATATCACCTTTCAGCAACAAATAAGAACAATTTTAGGTCATACCAAGTGTCTAAGTCTAATTCCTACCTAATTTAGAATTGAATTCAACCATTATCTGTTCCTTCCAAGCGGAGTGTGAGTGTCTGTTAAGACATATGTATGAAATATTGATGCAAGAATCATTGTATGAATATGAAGTGAATGTGTGCATTTTATTAAGATTTAAAATTGTATCAAGTATAGGCGTAATTGACCTTAACATTGGTGCATCACCCCAATTTTTAGTTGTCATTTCTATTTCTATTTCTAGATTTAGCATTGTTCGTTCTACCCTTTTTCTAGTCAAGAATGAACAAAATTAGAGAGTTTAGATATAATTGAGTATACCAAAGGTAACCATCCCTTCATATAGATATTCTCCCTAATATAAGGCCCCATATCTTAGAGAATTTGTATTATATCAATAGGAGTAAGAACAAGCACATGTTCTTGTAAGGGTGCACTTTTAAGTGACAACAGTTTTTGGTACACCTATTTGGATAATAACATAGAATATTGATAAAGATTAGTTTTTGTTTTACAAATTTGAATTAAATACATTATTCAAGTACTCAATAACTGGTGACTCCAAATTATATATAGTTAGTTTAAGTATTCCAAGTACCTTAAAACATCAATAGAAATGTATTTCAATCCTCCATTTTATGAAAATGCAACTTTTGTACCTTCACATCAAGTTGACAATGTTTATGGATTTACCTCAAGTGGCTCTCAACTAGTAAGATATAAATATTCACATGATATTTATTCCTATTCCACCCTTAATCATGTTTCTAATTAACCTAAAAAGAGTGTGCAAAAGATAAAATTGACTTTGATAGATAATGTATAAAGATTGATAGGGAAGAGGAATACAATAGGCATCAAGAAGAGCTTGCATATCAAGCCTATATACATTATCAAGAGATAGAATCATTAAAGATATATAACAAGGCTACAAGAGGACCAACACAACAGTTGTCCATGACAATACAAATAATTTAGACTAAAATCCTATGTTAGAACAAGAAGAACCCCATGAACTTTTAAGAGAGTTTAATTGCTTTATTTTTATACATTTTAGGACTCCTAATCCTATGAAAGATTCTATGTTTATGCATTTTTTACTCACTCTTCCCCAAGATCATAATACCATTCTATCTTAGAAACTTCTTGGACCAAAACCCTTGATTATGTCATGCCTACTCTTGAGAAAGAACCCCCTCCTATGCCAATATAAAATTAAGAGATGAAGAAAGTTGTAAAAGCCAAACCAAGAGAGTTTCCATGTTTATTGAGCCTTCTATCCATTATTCAAATTTAATTTATCCATGATGATCAATAATGTGAGAGGTTGATTGTTGAGTGGAGAGAGAAGTATGAAGAATGAATCCATAACACAAGTTGCTTTTCCTTATTTCAAAGAAATATTGAATGAAACTATTACTTTCAAATCTAAAATCCTTCTTGATGCATCTTCAATTGCAAAGCCCATTCAAGAGCATCTCATAATGACCTATATTGCTATGATACCAAATAGAACCTCTTTCCCTCGCACCATCTCCTTTTTTGAAGGATAACCTATTATATGGAAGGCAAAAGAAGAACATGCAGGTCAAGAGACCAAAATTTCAAGAGAGGATGATCAAGAGTTGTGTTGGTCAAATGTTCTTCAATTTGGCATAGAAAAAGATCATGTTGTAGCCTTTGAGGAGTAGTCCAAACATTTAGAGGTTTTATATCAAGCCAATAAAGATGAATATGCATTGGATGTTGCAATCTCCCTAAATAAAATATAAGTTGATAACCCTCAAGAAAAGGTAAATTGTTGTTTTAAACTTCATTTTTTCCTTCAAACTAATGAGCCTCTCTCTTGCTGCAAAGAGGGATTTGATGAGACACAAGAGGACCCAATTGGTGTAAAAGACAATGAAAT